>CAUYON010086636.1:0-18714 GCA_963573935.1 Arctocebus calabarensis
ATAGTGATCAAGGAAATGCCATGAAGGATATCTGTAACAGTATGATCAAAATATTTCTGAATGTATATGAATCGTGCCCTGTGATTGCACCAATGTACATAATTATGATTCAATAAAATTATTAAAAAAAAAAAATTTAAAGGCCCTCAAAATAGGAAAATTTCTTGAGGTTGATTTTAAGCTTTGGTCCCCCTGTGAGCTCAGGGTCATTGTAAAAGGCTTTCCAAAGCCCATATAAGGAATGAAGAGTTTATAGGCAAGTTTACAATTATTTTAAAAATGTATAATTCAGATGTATAATGAAATGTATAATTTCAAATGTATAATGTATAATCCTAGATCTATACTGATTAAATCATACGTTAGTGGAAACACCAGATGCAAATGTTTGAATGGAAAAGCAGAATGGCAAATCCTGCAGGGGCCTTGAAAGTTCCCAACTTTTATAGGAAACCAGAGGGATGAAGAGGGAATTATAGATATTAGACAAAATCTTTTGGAGGCTATCTCTACAGTCTTACCAGTGAAAATGAATGGATTCTAATACAGTCCTACAAGCAAAGAAGGATGAATTCAGAGTCTTTAGAGATAGACTTTTACATACTCGAAATTCAAGAGTAGTTACGTAAGCAGGTGTAACTTTAGCTTTCTCTTCACTTTTTGTAAATGGCCTTAAGACAGAAATATGTATATAATAAATAAGCAAAAATGAATGAAAAAGATTTTCCTGAATATTTTTTTAAAAATCTTAAAAAAAATCATAAGTTCAAAATAAATTAATGCCCTCACAGTTAAACAAATAGATGCTTTCCTCTCAGTCATTAAACACTGTCGGAGGGAGTTTTGTGACAAGGATATTTAACCAGGTAAACAGAAAGAATATTGGAAAAAGAATTGTCTGGCATTAGCTTAGAAACTACAGGGGAAAGGGAGCCAGTGATTAATGAAGGGACTCTGAGTAGTAATCAGTCACTCAATTTCCAACTTTACCCTCACTTTCACAAAGAGAAACTTATTTATGTATCAAAAGATAGCCTTAAATTTCCTTGCTTAATACAAGCATATGGTAGGTAGTATGATGACTTCTCAGGGACGTCCAGACCTTGCTCTCTGAAATCTGCAAATGCGCTATCTTCTATGGCAAAGAGGGACTTTGCAGATTATAAGACCTTCAGGACCTGGGGATGTGGAGGTTATCCTGCCTTATCTCAGTGGCCTTCGTAGAATCTCACAAACTCTTAAAAACAGAACTTTCTATGGCTGGAAACAGAGGAGAGATAACAGAAGAGGAGTTCAGAAATTCTAAGGGTGAGAAGGACTCAGTTTTCCTTTCTGGCTTTGAAGAAAGAGGAAGGTGAATGAGAAAGAAATCACGAAACGCTGAAATGCTGGTGGCTCCTGGAAGCTTGAGAATGACCTCCAGCTGACAGCCAGCAAGAAAAACAGGGAGCACACTCTGGTAACAACCTTAAACTGAATTCTAAAACTGACTTGAATGAGCTTGGAAGGAAATGTATCCCCTGAGCTTTCAAAAAAAAAAAAAAGAAAGAAAGAAAGAAAAAAAATGCAGCCCTATCAACACCCTGATTTCTGCCTTATAACACTGAAAGCAGATAATCAGCTGGGTTATTGTGCTTGAATTTCTGACAAACAAAACTGTTAGAGAATTAATAGGTGCTGTTTTAAGCCATTAAGTTTGCAGTAATTGGTAACAACAGCAATAGAGAACTAATACAGGGCCCTAAAATATCAACTCTAAACACGACTGCTGGTGTGCAGCCCTGTCGGAGTCAACAACCTACACAGCAGATGTTTATCTCTAATGACCTCCAGCCATTCTCCAAGTCCCTGCTCATATTTGTTACCCTGGGACAGTTCACAACACGTCTCACTTGCTAGATAGAGATGATTTTACCATGCAAATAAAACTATCTTAATATGATGTTCTTCTTACGTTTTCTTACTGGAAATCTCTGAGGACTTGACTGTTTCCTCTATTAGGAATAAAGTCATAGCTAGTTTAGACATGAACTGATGGGTACACTTTTGTATATTCAAGTCCAAATTAAAGATCTCAAAGAGGTCAAAAGTCTAAAAGAGAAAAGACTCATCACGCTTTGTCTTACAATATCCGTATTCACCCTCTTACTCAAAAATCTCTGTCAGTAGGGGATATTGAAGACGTCAGGTTCACTAGAGAACAGGTGCCTGTGGCTCAAAGGAGTAAGGCACCAGCCCTGTATGCTGGAGGTGGCGGGTTCCAACCCAGCCATGGCCAAAAACTACAAAATAAATAAATAAATAAACAAATAAATAAAATTAAATTAACATTAAAAAAAGAATAGAGATTCTCTATTTTCCCTTTGTAACAACCCCCAATGCTATTTTGTCTTTGTCGCCTCCTGAGGCTACATATTTGACAGTTGTAAATGTGTTTCACTTTCTTCCTTGAGATGAAAACAGTCAACACTCGTTTGCCTTTTCCTAAGAAAATCAGCGCGCTAGCTAAGCTATTACTCCCAGAGGTTTAATGAAACACCTTCCAACTTCTCACAAGTCCTCAGCCAGAACATCACAGACATTACATTTCTCTGTTACTCTCTTCTTATCTGATATAGATGAATGATTTTTGCTGCATTCTATAGATGAGGTGAGCTCTAAGATTGATTGTATCTACTCTCTGTTTTAGCTGGAGAAGGGCATAAAGTTTCCAAAGAAGAATTCCATTTTTGTCAAAGTAATATTCGGTCCCAGGACCTGGCAACTCAAGGAGGCAAATCCCTTACTCAGGATAGACCATAAGCAGTTTGTAAGTTTCCCAGATCAGTAGCTGAGGAACAACTAAGAGGATCCCCGAGTTTGTTACTTCTGACAACGTATCTGAACGTATCTCCAACTTTTCTGAAATCACTGGGCCACTCTATAGCTTAGCTAGGTCCTTAGTTACTATATCTAAAGGTGAGCAGATTAATGTGAGGATTAACTCTTTAATAATCTCCCACCCTGGGCTACCTATTATCATAATCCTTTCTAACTATTTATACATGAAAGATCTGGACAAACCTCTTGTGTCCTGATTCAACTTCATAGAAATCAGAAAACCAGTAGATTTCATACCTTTGTAATACTTTGTAGGCAAAGAAGGATCTTGATCCCAGAAGGAACCCCAATAAAAAAGGGTCAAGATATTAAAGAACTGTTGAGTGCTCTAATGTGTTCTACGAAGGTAACTACTATAAAAGTAGGAGCGATTTCCAAATCGGATAACATGGAGGCTAAAGAATAGGCCCTGCCTGATCATTACACCAGAGAAGCAGAATTCTGAAGCTCCTAGCATTCTTGGATCCACAAGAGACTAAATCTTTGTAGAGGCTTTGACAAATACATTGGCTCAGATCTAGAATAGGAGTGCTGGGAGAAATATGGATGTACATTTTCTGAGGGTGGCTTGAAGATCTTAGGATATTTGCCTCATAGCACCAGAGAAATTAAAATGGGAAGTTGGCAAAAGTTTAACAGGAAGTTATCCACAATAGCAAGAATAACATGGCCACTGTGTTTAATAAACATTGATGGGGGCAACTTTACTAAATCGCTGCATCTGAGTCAGGTCTCACCTGTCACTATCATAATTTGTCAATATGGACAAAGATTAAAACCTCATGACCCCTTTGTACATCTCCAAATGGATTTCATAAAAGTATCCTAATTGGTCATTTGATGTGTTCTGGTTGTAACATGTCCTGGCCTTTGTGATAGTTCTCAGAATTTTTTGATGTATTTTCTTGCTGGAGAGCGAGGCACTAACAGTAATTTTAAAATGGCTTATGTGTTCCCAATATAGAGAACTCCTAAGGAATTCCACTCTATCTCTTCAGTGATAAGAATAGCCCCCCCCCTTTTTTCTGGGAGTATTACTAAAATGCTTTGAAAATCTCTGCCGCTTACTCAAAAATCGTATTGTCAACATTGCCTCCGATTTCCAGGAAAGGAAGACAAACAAACAGAACTCTAAAACTCGAATTAGCAAAACGCTCAGAAACCCTCAAACTTCTAAAGCCTGAAGTATTACCCTTGAGACCGAATTCTTCTGAGATTTATTGACTCCTCTTCTATTAGTTAGAAACAGGTTAATCCATGAAACCAGAAATATCACCTGCAGTTTTGAGCTCCATTTACTAACCATAGACATGGACAAATATTGCAGATAATTCACAATGTACATGCAGCCTGGTTATCAACAAGAATGAGCATCTTTCTCTCAACATGCTTGTAAACAACTCTCCAATAATCTAAAATTTGAGTGCTGGTGCTGGGGGGGTTTCATGGGATAGTTTTCACTACCAGAATACTTGTGTAACTCCATGGTATTTATCCCCAGTTTTGGTCTCTTTATAAAGTATCCTCAAATTACTAGAAGGTGGTCCTTACCAGAGATTTCTAGCTAGGAATTCTTGGGATTGCTCTAGAAGCAGTTTTCAGAAGGAGGTGCTTCCATTAAAGATCTCTGAACTAAAGATAACTGGATAAGATACAGACAGTTGCTACCCAGGATCCACAGAAAAAGACTGTGGATTGTTAATCCTTAATCTGTGTTATTTCATTCTCTATTTTTCTAGACATCCTATTTCCTCTTTTGCTGGTTGAAGGGTGCCTTTATGTTACCTATAAGGCCTGTATTTTTAGCATTGCTGTTTGCATCCTTAGTGTCTTCATGTGTGAGCTCCAGGAGTGATATAGTTTCCTAGTAAGCTGAAGCACACAACCAAAACAATAGAGGTCTCACTTTCAGTGGGGAACCAGCCAGTTTCCCTTGGTACCAAATCATTACAACGAATCCATCAGTTTCCTGGATAACTGTATTCAATTGTTAGCTACCTTTGTAGATAAAATAAATACCACAATAGATCTAAAGAAATCTAAAACTCATATCAAAGTGTACTTAGGGAAGAAGGTTCTCATTTCCACTGAAGCAACAAATGGGGAATCTTTTGTTGGAGATGGCTTTTAAAATTGAGCTTACACATGGCATTAGAACCAGACTAGGGCACAGAGGGCATATATTTAGAGGATAACTAACTTGCACAGATCTTCCAAGTAAACACAGTGCTTTTCTTTTGCCTTAGTTCTACTTGAGGTTCTCAAACCTAGAAAATCCATTGCCTGGTGTACTTGACCATTCTTGACAAGTGGTGACAAAATATTATGACACTATTTGACAATCCCTTGAGACTAGATTGGCCAAAAATAGAGCATTTCCTGCCTTCTAATGCTTGGTATTGGATTTGTGTACAAAAGCCTATTGGTTTCTCTTGTCAATTGACTGGACAGGGACCTGCAATGACAACCTGATTCCTATCTTTAGAATATTCTCTGCACCATCCAGGGTCCATTCTGTCCTGTCAATTTTCCCTTTCAGAAAGTGTTCACCATGTCCTTTAAAATGGGTCTGGGAAGCAGGAATTATTCTATGACACTCCATAGGTCATAGACTAGCAGAAGAGCTAGTGAGTACCACCAAGTGAACCATCACTTGAGAAGTTCATAAAATTGGACAAGTGCTCACTGTAAATAGACTTTTCACACATAATATATGCCTCTTGTGTTTTTGGGGGGTAAGACTGTCATCTAACATCCTTGTAGATGTTTTGTTACCTTTAATCTTATTAAAAATATTTGGGAAGAGCACAAATGAGAAAATTATCAACTGGACTAATAAAGGTACATCTGCTACTGCAGGCTCTTTGGATTATGTGAAGGATTGATTTTATCAGTCTAATTTGGATACTCTTAGCTAAGAAGTGAACTACAAAATCTAAGTATAACTCTTTCCCCAGTATTAATCTTGATTGTGGTGTACAGTAGTGTTATCACTTGCATTTTCTTTAACTTATTTTTTATTTCATAGTATTACTGGGTATACACTTTTTGGCTACATAATTTACTGTACATTTTAAGTTAATGTTATGAGTGTACCATTAACCTAGAATATGTGGGTGCATTTTGAATATTGCTGAGCAGCAACTGTATGATCCACCTTATAATCACCCATCAAAAGAACAGAAAAACCTGACACTTGTTTTTGAATGATCCACTGAATGATCCACCATATAAACACCCATCAAAAGAACAGAAAAACATGACACTTGGTGGGGTTGAACTAGGGTCCCCTGGAAATCTATTGTCTTATCATGAGAATTCAAATAGTGATGACAGTCTGGACTTATCACAGATCTAGATATCAACGGACCCTCTCACAGCCTGCACTGAAGAATTACCATTTCTGCCAAGTGAGAAATGAAAACTTCTGCATCCACACTGCTTATGGTCTATACAGAAACATGAATTTATTATTTGACTGTCTCCATGAATGTAGCTATTACTCTTCATCAGCAGGAATTTACTATTGCAGAAAACTCTTGTTTTCCCCTAGAAAACTTTTGTCTAGAAAAATGAAAGATATAAATAACTTTATTGTTTGTCCTAGAGACTTCTTGAAAAATCCATTTATATTATTGTTTTTAACTGTTTCAGGTCAAATGAGGATACAAAGAATTAGATTGCAATGTTTGCATTTGTCAGGTAAAGTCACTCTTATAATTGTGTTCCATCCCAAAGAGGGGTGCCATACCCCTAATATTGTGCCCATTAAGTGGGAGCACTTGGATTGATTTGAGATTTTCTCTTATGAGGGGATGTATTAGATATTCTACAGGCTTCATATTAGAATTGAGTATGTTGGATTTTTGCTTCTCCATTCTTGCGATACCTTACTAAGAAGAATGTGTTCCAACTCCATCCAAATTAATACAAAAGATGTAAAGTCTCCATCTTTTTAGTAGCTGAATAGTATTCCATGGTGTTTATATACCACAGCTTGTTATCCATTCCTGGTTTGGTGGGCATTTAGGTTGTTTCCACATTCTAGCAATTGTAAATTGAGTTGCAATAAACATTCTAGTGGAAATGTCCTTGTGATAATGATTTTCTTTCTTCTGGTTGACACCTAGTAATGGGATTGTAGGATGAAATGGGAGGTCTAGTTTGAGTTCGTTGTAGATTCTCCACACTTCCTTCCAAAAAGACTATATTAGTTCGCAGTCCCACCAGCAGTGTAAAAGCGTTCCCTTTTCTCCACATCCACACCAGCATCTGCAGCTTTGAGACTCTAATATGGGTTATTCTCACTGAGGGTAGGAAATATCTCAGGGTGGTTTTGATTTGCATTTCTCTGATGATTAGGGATGATAAGTGTGTTTTCAAATGTTTGTTAGTCATTCATCTGTGTTCATCTGAGAAGGTTCTGTTCATATCTTTTGCCCAATGATAGATGGGAATGTTTGTTCTTCTTTTGTTGATTAATTTGAGTTCTCTGTAGATTCCAGTTATCAATCCTTTGTCAAATTCATACCATGCAAATATCTTTCCCAATTCTAAAGTAAATTTGCTTTACTTGAGTCCTTAGCTGTGCAGAAGCTTTTCAACTTTATTAAGTCCTATTTGTTAATTTTTATTTTTGCCATTGCTGCTGAAGTCTGGATCTTATACTTAGAAAACCCCAAGACTCAACTACAAAACTCCTGATCACTATCAGGAAACACAGCAACATCTCAGGGTATAAAATCAATGTCTCCAAAGCAGTAGCCTTTTTGTACACAAATAAGTGCCAAGTTGAGAAGTAAATCAAGGACACAATTCCTGTCACAATAATTTCAAAGAAAATGAAAGGCTTAGGAATATACCTAGCAAAAGAGATGAAGGTTCTGAATTATGAAATTATGGTTTTGAATTAGAATTATGAAACCCTAAGAAAAGACATAGCAGAAACATTAACAAATGGAACATACCATGCTCTTGGATGGGAAGAATCAACATTGTTAGAACAGACTTCTACCCAAAGCAATATACAGATTCAATGCAATCCCCATTAAAATACCAATATCATACTTTGTAGAAAAAAATAGCACTTTGTTTTGTATGGAATCAGAAAAAAATCCTGTATAGCCAAGGCTATTCTTAATAATTAAAAACAAAGCTGGAAGCATCACCATACCAGACTTTGGGCTATATTACACATCCACAGTAGTCAAAGCAGCATGGTTTCCAAGAGATGAAACCAGTCTCTACTTGTCATCTGATCTTTGATAAACCAAACAAAAGCATATAGTGGGGAAAAGAATTCTCATTTAACAAACAGTGCTGGGAGAACTGGATAATCACACATAAAAAAGTGAAATTGGGCCCATACCTCTCCCCTCATACAAAAATTGACTCAAGATGGGTAAAAGTGGGCGGTGCCTGTGGCTCATTGGGTAGGGTGCCGGCCCCACATACTGAAGGTGGCAGGTTCAAACTCGGCCTTGGCCGAACTGCAAAAACAGAAAAATAGCTGGGCGCCATGGTGGGTGCCTACAGTCCCAGCTACTCGGGAGGCTAAGGCAAAAAGAATCGCCTAAGCCCAGGAGTTGGAGGTTGCTGTGAGCTGTGTGACGCCATGGCACCCCACCAATGGCGATAAAGTGAGACTCTGTCTCTACAAAAAAAAAAAAAAAAAAAGATGGGTAAAAGATTTAAATCTAAGACATGAAATAATGAAAATCCTTGAAGAAAGTGTGGGAAAATTGCTTGACAATGTTTGAGTGGGGAAAGATTTTATGACGAAGACTTCAACAACCAATGTGAAAACAACACAAAATGAAAAATCTATTTAAACGAACATCAAACTGATCAACAGAGAGCATCAAATGACTATTCCTTCCACTCTATGAAACTTATGCTTCAGAGTCTTCATTTTCGTGTCTCCAACAATACTAAGTTAAAATGATTCATACCAATTCCAATCAAGCTCCTGTATTGAATATCGACCTTAAGTCTGATTCCAATTCCTAACAAATACCCTGACATTGCTACTTCCTTTCTGAGATGTTACTATAAGTCTCCTGTGATTCTATGCTCCCTATACATGATAAGAATACACTCAGCTTTATCATAGCCACAGGTTTTGCATACACACATATACTCATATATATACATGCACACATGTGCGTGTATATATACATTTGTGTAGACATATATCTGTATACACGAGTATATACGTGTATATATATACTCATAGATATGCACAAATTCAGTGAGAGACTATTTGATTAATGTTTGGTTTTAAAAACCAAAATTCTTGACCCTTGTGATTTGTGCCATCTTTTAAGTTGAACAATAACTTTTAAAATTTAGGTTTCTAGAAATTTACTTCTTACCTTCAAACTACCAAAATTGAACACAAAACCACATTTTAAAATTATAAAGCCCTTACAGTATTTTGTAAGAATGTATTAAACCTAGGTACAATATAAATGCTACATTAGAAATATTCCTTCTTGGGGGTCATATTTATAATTGCAAGGTATAAGTGTTTCTCTTTGGGAATTATATTTATACTTAGGCAGTTTCCAAAATTTTGAGGTAGGTGGAAGTTTAAACATTGTAAGTCCAAATTTACCTGAATAATACATTTTAAATTCCTATCTAATACGGTGTTGTTACTGCTCATTTAATTGTATTACTTGCATGTAAGTTCTGAG
The DNA here is from genome assembly GCA_963573935.1 of Arctocebus calabarensis. NCBI lineage: Eukaryota > Metazoa > Chordata > Mammalia > Primates > Lorisidae > Arctocebus > Arctocebus calabarensis. Next base: position 9,579 of record CAUYON010086636.1, read on the forward strand.
AATTGCAGTCACTATTTTATTCATGTTTCATTATTCAGTCCATAATTTATTTAGCATTTATCATGTGCTATGCATTGTGAACAGAAATCAAGTACGACTTGGGTTTCTACCTTCAATAAGTTTATACTCTATGGAGAAAAATAGCTTGGCGATGAGAAGTTTGGGAAGTGTGGTAGGTACTCACGGGATTCCACAGTATACATGATGAATCTATCATGTCTGAGAGCTGACAAAATCTTCCCAGAGAAAATGAAATGAGAAATGAGTTCTAAAAGATTTTTGGAATTGCTCAGAAGTCAGATAACTTAGCTAGATGGAGCTTCTCAAGCCTTGAAGTTCCCACAAAGCCCCTAGGAATTGTTAAAATGCAGATTGTTGTTCATTACGCATGAGTTGAAGATTAAGACTCCAATTTCAAGCAAAACCTCAAGTATTGTCAGTACTTCTGGTCTAGGACACACTTTAAAGAGCAAGAAGCTAGAAGGTAGCTTCTGGCAATCATTTGGTATTAAACATTAATTCTTAAAATTTCCCAGGAGCTATCCTCCTTCTTAAAATGGAGTATAACTTATTTACACTTAAGTGCATGAATAATAAATGCAAGGAGTTTTTGTATTGCATATACACACACAAATAGAGACACGTCTCAGCGTGTATCCGCTATCCATATCATAATAAAGAATATTGTCAATGCACTGTACCCAGTTTCCTAAGGCCCCCAACCAGTTCATAAATCCACCAAAACTGATTCTGTCCTCTAGCAAAATAGATGAATTTTTCCTATTTTAAACGTTTTACAAAATGAAATCATATGGTATACATCATGTTGTGTTCGACTTCGCTTACCACTCATGTCTGTTAGATTTATCCACGTTGTTGTGTTTGACTATAGTTTCTGTTTTTCACTGCTTTGTAAAAGTTGTATGGTATTTCTAGTGTATTTTTTATCTCGATGTTTGTTCCTATATAAATACACTACAATTTTATCTATCCATTCTCTTGTTGGAGGACATTTAAATTGCTGCCAATTCTGGGTTGTTAGGAATAAAACTTCCATGAATACTCTTGTGCATGTCTTTTAGTAAACATAAGTGCTCACTTCTGTTGAAGTAGCTCAGTTGCTAAGTCATAGTGAGGTCACGCATTTAGCTATATAAAAGCTGGCATAAAGTTCTTCAAAGTGGTTGTACCATTTTACACTCTCACCAGCAACAGATAAACCTTCCAGCTGTTTTTCTCTTGTGTGAGCACGTAGTAGTTAATCTACTGGTTTCATGTTAGAACTGAGTACATTGGATACTTGCTTTTCCATTCTTGTGATACTTTACTATGGAGAATGTTCTTCAACTCCACCAAGGTTAATGCAAAACACAATTAAATTCAAGTGCGGGGGAGGGAATAGAAGGCAGGAGGTTTGGTGGGATCTCACCTAACAGGTGCCATGTACGAATATATGGCATATCTCCTAAGTGAAGGGTTCACCTTGAACTTTAACTAACAAACACAACGTAACCCAATCATTTGTATACTTACATTAATCTGAAATTAAAAAAAAATGTCCAGGTGTTCTACATCTAATCCAACACATTCTTTCCTTTTATTGGAAAGAATTTTAGTGGAATAAATGTCATCCTATTTGGATTTTAATTTAGATTTCTCTGCTAACTACTGATGTTGAACCTCATTTTGTATGCTTATAAAAACCTGCATTAATACAAATTATGGGGGAAAATAATAAATTGACGATGAAGCAAAAGCAAAATAATTGTAGAATGATAGAGAAAAGAATAGCAGCAAGTGAATGCTATAATAAACTGAAAACTATTCCAATCATACACTAATAATAGTCTATATTATACTAGAAAATTTTAAGAATCTCAATTATCTGTAGACATGCATCTAGTAATACATGTACAACATTGCCAAGCAGAGCACAGAGCTGGGCTTCTTAACAGAATGCTGCATTAAAAAGCTTTTAGAAAGCTTTCCTAACAAGAAAATTTTGATTTATGAATGGAAAATATAAAGCCTTAATAACATACTTAATCATTTTCAAAATAGTGAGGAGGCCTTTGATCACACTTTGAAGATGCTAATCTTAGGGATGGCTCTCAAAAGGAAAACCACTGGGATATTTTCTCAAAGGGAAAGTTTGTTAATGTGCTTTTAATATCTGTGCAAATGCTTACCTTGGAAAAAAATGTCACAAGTTATCCAGTAATAATATTCATTCAGAAGTTTTCAGATATTTATATCCCACATGCACTACTAAGGATGATGCAGTTTTATATTTAAGGGATTTATTCACAATGTGGCACAATAATAATAATAACAAGCATAGTATCAGGCACCTAATGTACAAATTCCTATTATCCAATACACACTGGGAAGAGGTTGTCCAGCAAAAAATATATACAAGGATGTACCTATTGAAGTGAACACTGTCCTCTTGAGAGGTCAATTTCGCAAAAAGTTCAGCTGTTAAATGATTAACAATATATTTGGATAAAAGAACATTTTTTTTACTCATCCAGTAGTTTCCTAAATAAAGCTGTAAGCATTACAGTTTGACTTTTAACCAAGATTGCTGGTTATTTCTTTAAATTTTCTTTAAAAGTGATAAAATTGAGGCAACCCATAATTTAACTTGAGAAAAAGCTGCTCAACAACCTTTTAAATAAACTACAAGCAAAATATCCACAAGTCCCTTAATGAATTTTATAGCGTTGTCTGATGTGAACTTCAATACATGTCTCAGGAGCTAGAAATAGACACAGAGGAGCCAAACTCTCAATTTCAGGATCTGTTCTACTTAGTGTTCCTAAAGCCTGCCATGACCTATCAAAGGAAAATTTATTGTCATTATCCTCATGGGATAATCCCTAACAGGAGACTAGAATAACTATCTGTCAGTCCTTCAAGTTACAGATTTCCCAATGAATAGCATGCTTAAATGTTCTGTTTATGACCTGAACATAAACTCTTGGTCTAAGACAGTTTTATACAATTATAGATACTAGAGAAAGGCAGTGTACTGTTAAGTAAAAGTGGGGTAATTGACAAGATGCCCTATGGTTCTCTAGTTAGAGGACACAAGAAAATTTGTTCTGTTCTACTTTTCTGTCTGAAGTACCTTTATAAAATCCTTTTTTTTTTTTTGGCTTGTGGATGTCCAGCTGGCCTCAGGGGCTGCTTTACCTAAGGAGCTCCCAGGAGCAGAAGGACCTGCTTGCCTAGTGCTGTGGATCTTTGGCTCAGTTTGTGGCATTGATGGTGAACATGGAGAACAGCAAGACAATAAAAAAGACAGAGAATTAGGCTGGGCGCCTGTAGCACAGGGGTTACAGCACCAGCTATGTACACCAAGGCTGGTGAGTTCGAACTCAGCCCCGGGCTGCTAAACAACAATGAAAACTGCAACAAAAATATAGCTGCTCATTGTGGTGGGTACCTGTAGTCCCAGATTCTTGGGAGTCTGAGGCAAGAGAATCACTTAAACCCAGGAATTTGAAGTTGCTGTGAGCTGTGACGACACAGAGCACTACAGAGGACAACATAGTAAGACTCTGTCTCAAAAAAATAAATAAATAAATAAAGGAAGAGAAAAAGGCAGAGAATTGAAACATTTGGATGCTGATCTGGAAAGCACAGGTGGAATCTAGGGGAGGGCAAAATGTGGCCCACACAGATGTCCTGCTACTACTTCCTTTGGCACAGTGACGCATTAGAGAAAGTGGTACATATCCTCATTAGCCCCCATGCATTGCAGCCTAAATATTGGCTTGTTTGATAAGTATGATGGGATGCTGATCTTATAGGAAATCCAGAAAGGTCAAGAAGTTTAATAGAAGAAGGCCAAGACATGGGTAGATGTCCTCTAAAAGAGTATTAGGTTTTGTTCGATTATTTTGTTCTATATACAGAACAAAAGAAGTAAATCCACCATGCAGCTTAAAACTTGAAGCTTTAGGGTGTTTTACCTGCTGAGTGCTGAGGATTTCTGGGAATTATTGCAAGTTTTGTGTGGAGGAAGAGAAGCCAAAACGCCATTAGGAAGTGTTTTCTGTTGATACTCCTTTAAATGGTCCAAGACATCTCCAAAGAAAAGGTTCTAAATCTGAAGTACTTTGTGGTGACTTGTTTTCTCATATTAAAGAAATATCCACTTTCATAGCTAATTTTGTCTTTGCCTTTTTATGTTTCTTTGTAAAGAGTCATCCAGTACTGTGTAAGCTTCAAACCCAACAAAATTTGGATCAGCCCATGAGTTTGTGTCTTGTTCATAATTTCAAACAGGCCGCTGAACTCTCAACACTTTAGAAGTACACATTCTGTGAACATGGTGTATGAAACATCTATAGTAGTTTGCTCCTTCTTTCATAGTGATTGCTTTACAAAGACTCATTTCAGAGAAAAGGTCATAAATGAGAAGAGATTCTCCAACATGAGATCACTTTCTAACAGTTTGCATTATGGAAATGCTGATAATCAGTCTTTTCCTGATACATAGCTACTGAGGATAAAAAAAAATGAACCCGTTCATTACATATGTTATACGAGAAAAAAGAGACACTATGCTAATAGTCAGTTGCAGCTGGAGCCATGCAAATCATTGAATTGGGGTGGGTGGAGACTTTGCGGTGGACGTACAATTTAAAGATCCCTGGCTCTCCACATTTATTGTTGCTAGAAGACCAGGTGACAAAGCAGATGATGGAATAATGTAAGAAATATCAATAGATCTGTACCAAGAAACCAGGAAGAAAAGATCTTATAAACTTACCAGGGTAATTAATGTGCAACAAGATGTGCTTAGGAATTGTGATGTATTTATTTTTAAGAACACTTTTAGTACTTAGAGGATTTCTTTCCATGCTAATTAGTTGAAATTTTAATTATGTAAACAGTTCATCTGTATAAACAAATACTGTATTCTTGCTTGCAGTTACATTTTTTTTCCTTTTAGGAGTTAAGAAAACCACATTTTTTTTATCATTGCTAAGTGATGTTTACTGTTTTTTTTTTTATTAAATCATAGCTGTGTACATTAGTGCAATCATGGGGTACAATGTGCTGGCTTCATATACAATCTGAACTATTTTCATCCAACTGTTTGACATAACCTTCATGGGATTTTCTTGGTCATTGTACGAAAATATTTGTATTCTGCATTTAGTAAGGTTCGCCTGTACCCTTCTAAGATGCACTGTAGGTGTGGTCCCACCATTTACCCTCTCTCCACCCCATTCTACCCCTCCCCTCCTCTCCCTCGCCCCTTTCCCATATTCTTATGCTATAATTGAGTTATAGCCTTCATATGAAAGCTATAAATTAGCTTCATAGTAGGGCTGAGCACATTGGATACTTTTTCTTCCATTCTTGAGATACTTTGCTAAGAAGAACGTATTCCAGTTCCATCCATGTAAACATGAAAGAGGTAAAGTCTCCATCTTTCTTCAAGGCTGCATAATATTCCATATACATGTACCACTATTTATTATCCATTCGTGGATTGATGGGCACTTGGGCTTCTTCCATGACTTAGCAATTATGAATTGGGCTGCAATAAACATTCAGGTACAGGTTTCTTTGTTATAATGTGATTTTTGGTCTTCTGGGTATATACCAAGTAAAGGAATTCTAGGATCAAATGGCAGGTCTATTTTTAGATCTCTGGGTATTTTCCAAATGTCCTTCCAAAAGGAATGTATTAGTGTGCATTCCCACCAGCAACGTAGAAGGGTTCCCTTTTCTCCACATCCACACCAACATCTCTGGTTTGGGATTTTGTTATGTGGGCTAATCTTACTGGAGTTAGATGATATCTCAAAGTAGTTTTGATTTGCATTTCTCTGACATTTAAGGATAGCGAGCATTTTTTCATGTGTCTGAAGGTGATACACCTGTCCTCTTCAGAGAAGTTTCTCCTCAAGTCCTTTGCCCATCCCAAGATGGGATCACTTATTCTTGTCTTGCTAATGCATTTGAGTTCTCTGGTTGTTAAACCTTTGTCAGAGGCATAACTTGCAAATATTTTCTCCCATTCTGAGGGCTGTCTGCTTGCTATACTTACTGTGTTCTCGGCTGTGCAGAAGTTTTTTAGTTTCATCAGGTCCCAGTAGTAGTAGTAGTGTGTTTTTGGTACTGCTTCAATTGCCTGGGGGGGGGGGTCCTCCTCATAAAGAATTTGCCCAGGCCGATTCTTTCAAGAGTTAAGAAAACCACATGGAGAGTGGGTAAGGTTTTGGTCTGCCTTTGAAGACAAAACCATTGATACTTAGATTCTTCATATTAATATAAGGATAGTTTTTGTCATTTTAATTACAATATTACTAACTATACAGTGCAATTTTTAATATATCTGAAAGCAAGCATTTAATGTCCTTACATGCTTTCTCAACATTTTTCATAACGTAAAATGTATTTCCTTTGACAGAGGACACAGTAAGATAAAAAAAACTCCAATTTCCTCATTGCAGACTTCATTCATTCCTGGATTTAGAACCTAGTAGGTACTTAGTAAATGTTGGTTAAATGAATGAATTCTTTCAACTGTTGGATAATGCCTCCTACATATAAACAGTTTATATTTAAACAATCCAATAATAATTAAGCTTCAAAATGACTGTGTCTGCTTATTGATAAGAAAATAATTTATGTGAATTTAATTTATTTTTTATTTTATTTTTAAGTGTTCCTTATGAGAATGCAGGAAAATAAAGAGGAGAGAAAATAATTTCTTTTTTTTAATTCAAAACATATATTGTTTATTGATACTACATGAGCATAAAAGACATAAATAGATACAGTACTTAAGAATGGAGAAGAGGAATAGGGTGAGAGAGGGTTACAAATGACGATTCACTTACGTACAAAGTTGTATTTAAAATATAATATGAAGTAAATATGGCAAAATATTGAACATGTTCAAATCTAGATATTGGCTATATGGGTAATTTGGGGGAAATATATGAAATAGTTCATGAATATTTTTAAAAGAAAACATATAATTGCATATTTAAGAATTAGGAATCCTGATATTCTGAGAACTACATATTTATGAAAAACAGAAATGTCTACAAATTAGCTAAAATCTGAGAGTGATGGATTAAATATTTTCCCTCCATAGAGAGATTTGCTATCCATTCCATGTATCAAATGCACCCTGCAAAACATTTTATTTATTTCTTCATAACTCCATTAATTAAGTAGTATCTTCATTAGACAGATGAGGAAACAAAGGCTCAGAAATTAACTTGGTTAGTGACCCAATGAATAAGCAGTAAACTCAGGATTCAAAGCCAGGTTTGAAGATGGGCTCCAGGAGTAAATACTGTCACATCACACCAGCTGGCCTATAAACTACCAGATTCAATTTTGGAGGAGTGACCGGCCACATAGGTCACTAAGTGGAGGGTGCTAAGTTCCTTCCATTTTAAAGTACAAACTAGAAGTTTCTCAGAAGATTTCTGCCCACGTTGCTTTTCCCAGTGCCTAGATTGTCATATTGCCTACATTAACCAGTTTGGTGACCTTAGATGTAAGAGTAATTTGCTACCAGGGCAGTGGCCTACCACAAGGTTGGTCAAGTTCTTGAAATCAAAATATGACCATCCCATGGTATCATAGCACATCACATTATAATTGTCTGGACTTTTCTACATTGTCAGCTATATCCCCTGCCCAGCGAGAGATTAGATTAGAAACCCAGCAAGAGCAGGAACCATGTGTATCTATCCCACTACTGAGCCCCAGCCCTAGTAGTGTTTGTTCAGATAATTCAAACTAAGTGGCCACTAAAATACGCCAAAAAAAAAAAAAAAATCATGAGCAAAATTTCATAATAAGTACTAAGTACTCAATGCAGAAGGCTTATACATATAATACAATCCAAGTTTTAAAACTGTACATACTAACTTGTCCCCAGGGTTGTTCAGGAGTTCTCAGCCACAGGTAAATAGACACCTGCAAACCCTTCACTCTTAACCGCCAATGCAGGGTGAGCCCACGTGAGAAACGTCTCCCTTACAAAACTGTTACCGACCTTTTGAAGCACCTGTCCATGTGGCACCTAAGGATGGAAATCTGAAGTCACAGCTTTCTGTCCACATCATGGAATTCTCCATAGCCAGACTCCTCTCAGTCATGTTCACAGGAACTCCCGCATCCAGGTTGGGTTTTGTTTCTGCATCTGTCACTTGGCGAATGAAGATACCATCTTCAGGATGTTCTGTGTCATCCATTTCATACATATAAGATGATGCTATTGCAAGCGTAGTCCCATCATTACTGAAGGAAAGTGATGCAATGCTGGTGGGGTAGCGATGGAACTGGTACAGTTGCTTTTTGTTAAATGGATCCCAAATATTTACAAATCCGTCAGAACCACCTGTGGCAAATGTATGGTGGATATTATGAAAGGAAATGGCATTGACTGGGTAAATCTGCTCAATATTATTTTCTTTAAGTCTGTGACATTTGAAGGCATACTTTTTCTTCTGTATCTCAGGGGTTGGGTCAAAGTACTCAACTGCCACTCGGCCTCCAGTAGAGCTTAAGACATAACCCTGCTTAAATGCTCTTATGCAGCGAGTCTGGTATTTTAGGCTGGACTCCCTGCACTGCTGCATGTAGCCCATGTTCCGTAAGTCCCACACCAACACTCTGTGGCCTGCTGCTCCCACAATCAGCCGGTCGCCTGACACAGAGAGGGTATACACCTGTTCAGGCTGAGAGAAGGTCCCAGCATTACAAGGAGTTCTGGGATCCCATAATTTAGCTGTTTGATCCCAACTTCCAGTAACCTTCATGTTCACTTCTGGACAGTATTCAACACATCTGATAGGGGCATCATGGGGTCCAACAAGATTTTCTTGATCAGTGTTCAAATCATGCTTTTTCAATTGATGATCTAATCCCCCACTCCAGGCAGGTGTTGGATCCTAGAAAGCGTCCAGGACAGCACCCGTGTACTGGTACTGGAGCCGCATGGAGTTGGCTGGCACATCGTAAAGGCGCATGGACGTGTCCCAAGAGGAGACCAGTAGGAACCGGAAGGTGTTGGGGTTGAATTTCACCAAGGAAATGACATCCTCTGGTGGCTAGTTCAGCTTGAACTCGTTAGAACCGGTCATCT
>CAUYON010086637.1:0-29236 GCA_963573935.1 Arctocebus calabarensis
CCAAAAAAAAAAAAAGTGGCCGGGCGTTGTGGCGGGCGCCTGTAGTCCCAGCTACTTGGGAGGCAGAGGCAGGAGACTCGCTTGAGCCCAGGAATTGGAGGTTGCTGTGAGCTGTGATGCCATGGCACTCTACCCAGGGTGGCAGCTTGAGGCTCTGTCTCAAAAAAAAGAAAAGAAAAAATTTTTAAAAATAAAATAAAATGTGAACTACTGCCCTGCCAGCTAGTAATAGGAGGGAAAGTCCTCAACCTGCAACCATTGCCACCCTGAGCCATGAAAGGCTAAACGCCAAGCTCGGGTGCTGTCCTCACCGTGCCTGTCTGTGGAAGTTCGGAATGGTGCAGCGAGCAGGGAGACCGGCATCTAGGTTGAAGAGGAAGACAAGTGCCCCTCAGTATTCTCCCACGGCGTGATCGTGTATGTGGAAAGTCTGACTGAATCTACAAACCATGTTTCCAGAATAAGTTTGTGAGTCACAAGATCAATATACGTAATCAATACATTGATATTCACACGCACACTAGGCACCAACAAGCAGAGTGGAAACTGAAATAAAATGCTTATAATGAGTACTTAGGGACGCATTCTGACAAGATGCAAGGCCTGTGCACTGAGACTGAAGACATTGTGAGAGAAACTGAGGGAGGTCTGAGTAAGTGAAGAGGTACTCTGTCATCGTGCGCCTCACTCTACAGTCCACGTGAGATGCAAAGGGGCCTAGACAGAGCGGACAACTGGGATCAAAGACCAGAGGCTTACAAAGGGCATTCCGTGAACAGCCAGGAAAGCCTTGAGGGCGGACTCGCTGTCAGGTGGCAGAGCGGTGCCCACCTTACACGTCTGAAGAATGAGGCCATGGGAGCAAGTGCACTCCTAGGAGCATTCCAGGTGGCGCGCCAGGCTGGAGAGCACAGTGTGGGCGGCAGATGTGGCCGAATACTTTTTTTTTCCCCCAGACAAAGTCTCGCTATGTTGCCCTTGGTAGAGTGCTGTGCTGTCACAGCTCACAGCAACCTCAAACTCTTAAGCAATTCTCTTGCCTTAGCCTCCCAAGTAGCTGGGACGACAGGCGCCCACCACAACGCCCGGTCCTTTTTTGGTTGCAGTTGTCATTGTTCCTCAGCAGGCCTGGGCCGGACTTGAACCCGCCAGCCTCCATTATGTGTGCAGCGCCCTACTCTCTGAGCTACGGACGCCAAGCCATAGCCGAATACATTTTTAAATTGTCCTTAAGGCCACTGACAGGGTCAGAGCTCAAAGGGCATGCTGCCATGGATGTGTTTTCTGCTGGTTGCTGTCAGGCCCGGGGCGGGGGAGTGTTGAATAAATCCGTATGTCTGCCAATTGCCAAGATTAAGGAAGCACAGTCAGTCAATTAAGGGCTCCTGCAGGCGAGGTTCTAGTTAATTGAGGCTTTTTCATAGACACAGTAAATAGGCAATTTAGGCAGACCTTGCACATTACAGTTAATAAAGTTGTGTTATAGTTCCACCAGGGAATACCAGGGCACGATGTCAGGGAATTTGGAGAAACACTTTATGTTAGCATTTACAAAGTGAATCCAAGTCTTGGGAGTCAAAGATGCTTCCGGTATGCAAGCTGCCATGTTACCATGAAGGAGTTCTCCCCGAGAGTGGCAGCAGATGAGCAGGTCCGGCCCTGCAGCCCTGTGTCTGTGCCCGTTCTCCTTCCTGATCTCAGAGTTTCTATTTTCTCTGCACAGTAATTTCATCACATTTCATCCTCTCTGACATTAATGGCCTCTCCTCTTCCTGTTTCTCTACCTTTCCCCACCTCCCCTTCCTGACTCATACATACAACTCAATTGAAAGATGCAATCTGTCATCCACCAATGACGCATGTCCCCATGTGCCGTCCAGAACGTGACCTGAGGTCCCTCGGTGGAGGCAGACCCTGTGGGAGCTGGTCTTGTTAGAACTGGCCAATAGCGTACTCCTGCATGTGGGCTTTGTGCATGTCCTGAGCGCCTGTTTCTGTAGTTTTTATGTTAATGCGTTTTAATTTTTTAGAAGGGTTTTCAATTATAGAAAGCTTGAGAAGATTGTAGTTACAGTTCCCATATACCCATTCCCGAGTGTCCCCATTGCTGACAATGTGTGTCTGTCACCACTAGTGAACCTGTGTTGATAAAATTAACTGACGTCCACACTTTATTCATATTTCCCTAGTTTGTACCTGTCTGCATTTTCCATCCTCAGAACCACTCAGAATCCCACATAGCATGGAAGCGTCGTGTCTCCTGAGGCTCCACTTGGCTGGGACAGTTTCCCAGACCGTCCTTTTATGACCTTGGCTGCTGTGACCATGGGGTTGGGGGGTGTTTTGTAGCCTGGCCTCCTGCTGGGATTAGCCTGATGTGTCCCTCATGATTGGGCTGGGGTGAAGGACCTGCTGCCCATCAGTCTGCAGCACCTGCCTCAGCAGCGCGTGCCGTGTGGTGGCGGCACCTAGGGCACCTTTACTTCTTCATGACATTTCATTATCTTTTTAGGATCTAAATATAGTTCTTTAAATTTATTTTCAATATTTAGGCTTACTTTACAAAATTCAGCCTTGGGTGGTTTTATGGTAAAGTTTTGGTTTTGTATTGCTCAGATTTCCTAGTATCTCTTCTTTTGATTTAATCCTTATTGAACTAACATTCCTGTTATACTTTCTTTCAACTAACTGTACATGAACAAAGTATAAATGATTTGCACCCTTCCCAGAGGGAGCTTTGCCAGTTAGACTCAGGAATGTCCCCATGTGACATCCCAGCCCAGTCTCCATGTCCTTCCTGCCCCCCGCCCTTTTTTTCCTGAGATAGGAGCGTGCTCGTTGCCCAGGTGGAAGTACTGTGGTGTCATCAAGCTCACTGCTGCTTCATATGCCGGGCTGAAGTGATCTTCCCACCTCAGCCTCGTGAGTAGCTGGGATTACAGGTGCCCTCATTTTAACATAAATAATATAATTACTTTGACGGCCCATTTAATCTCTAAACTTTAGGTTGTAATATGCAGAAAATCAACAAAATTTCTGTGTTAGAGACACATCTGTGATGCCCACATCTGAGGTAGAAGTGACAGGTGAGGGAGCTTGTGCTGGTAGGTGGCTGGTGGTTTTCACTGGTGGGGAGGAGACGGCCCGTTTCTAGCCATCACCCTAGTTAAACCAGGCGGCCACTTCTCAGAAGCCTTCAGAATAGGCTTCACTCTGGGCAGCAGAGGGGAGCAAAACCTGGCAGCTGCTCCCTGTGCAGGCACCAGCTCCTGCCCAGCCACTCGGCCCACACCCCAGACAGCTTGGACTGGGCGCTGATGGGGGTGGCAGTTAGCCCTTTGCGAGGTGGATGGGCATGGCGGGGTGCTGGTGCGGTGAGGCGGGCGTCAGGCGTGCCCAAGAGGAGGAGGACGACTGGCAGGCTCCTCTTTGTGATCATCAGGTCTCTCCCAGTTGCAGCCAGATTTGAGCAGCAGCCTACTCTGCCGAGAGCAAGGCCCACACCACTCTGGGCCGGGAGGTGTCTGGGTTCCTGGAGAAGGCCTGCAGGGCAGCCCCCAGCCTGGCCATGGGATGTAGTGAATTTGTCACCGCTTTCTGGTGGAAATAGAAAGACCCTCCCTTTTCCTGTTCATGGTCGGCTCCCATCGCTTTATGAGTTTGATGAAAAAAGGAACCACAGTTTCCATATAAGGACATGAGGTCGAGGCTGGGTTCCCTGCAGGGTCCAGAAAGTCCCAGCTCAGACACCTGTCCTGGTCCCAGACTTTGGGTGGGCTGTGTCCTGCATCTGCCCTTGGTCCCCAGGGTGGAGGCCTGGTTCCCTCTGCCTCTCGCCCAGAGACAGGTCAGAACTTCCGTACCAGAAGCAGCTCCTACGTGTGATTAATGTACATGGTCAGGACCTGTGACACTTCTCTGCAATGCAAATACTGCTTCATTTATTCACTCAGCAAACATCTTCAGAGGGTCTCCTGTGAGCTGAGTGGGGCTGCTTCCTCAGTCTACGGAGGGTGACGCTGCAGATCCTTGCCTCAGAGGTCATGTTCAGCCAAGAGGTGGGGTGTGCAGATGCCAGCTCAGAATCAGGGACTTAGTGTGATCCTGGCAGACACTCTTGGGGGTCGCAGGCGGGGCAGAGATGACATCACAGCAGGGGGAGCTCAAGGAGGTGAGGAAGAAAGATGAGATGGACATCTGTGCTCAGAAACATCCACTGTCTCCACTGTCTCCCCCCCCCCCCCCCCCCGTGAGAAACCTGATATCAGCCTCAGGTGGTGGAGGACTTTGCTTCATGTGTCTCGGTATGGCCCACGGAGACAGAGCATTAGGGGCTGCGGGAGCAGTATCAGGCCGACAGTGCACATTTAGCTCCTGTAGTTCCAGTGAGTTCTGGGAACTCGAGTGAGTTCCAGTACAGCAGGAAGGCCCGTCCAAGTGAAGAAGGCTATTCCTTAGAGTCAGCCCAGAGCAGAACAGAGGGTCCAGGGTCGGGGCAGGCCAGGGTAACTATTATGTATGGCGGCAGGGCCGTCTGAATCTATACCTTTCTATGGCATTTTGGGTTTTGAGCCTTGAGTATTCTATAAATTTAGGACATGTACAAAAAAACTATATTGAAAATGTAAAGATATTCGTACGTATTTGTAGTTTTCACATTGAGACCAGTTAAGGCACTCATAGGCTCTTTATTTGAGGTTTCAAATTGCACATGAACTTTATGGACACCTCGTACATGTTTTTTAAATATCTTGGCCACTTGCCTGGTGTAAATGAGTCATGCCAGGGGGTGCGGAGGACAGTGCCCCTTTAACTGCCTGATGGATATTCTTAACCTGTGGAGGCCCATGATGCTGTGACTAGTAAATAAAACCCCCCCACTTCCGTAGGCTTTTCCTGGCTTTATGGCCACCTTCCCTTGTTAAACTCTGGGTATATGAACCTCTTAGCACAGTCCGTGTCTGTCCCTGAGTGGGCTCCTGGTGGCGGCCTGACCTTGTGTGAATAATCCTCAGAGGCTCCCTCCAGGCCTGTCAGTGTCCTCTCTGGGGAACCCTCCTCCCTTTCTAACACCACCATGTTTTTTTCTCACGACAGACTCTTGTACCAGTGGGTGGGCAACATCCTGCCTCTCAACAGTCCTCCCAGTGGCCACGTCTGGGCATGACCTGGTGTGCCACCGTCTTGACTATTCAAACCTCCCACGTGGGGCATGGTGACCTGTCAGTCTGTGTTCAGTGCGTGCCTTCCAACTCCCCTCAAAACAAACCTGATGGCCTGTATTAAGGAGACGGGGACCAGGGGAGGTAAGGGAAGCAGAGAGGGTCAGAACTCGAGGAGGAGAGGCGCTGCCCAGCCTGGAGGCCTGCACTGGGGAGACCTGGCGGCTGTGTGTGCTGCCCTGGCGCCATCAGCTGCTGCTTCCCCTGAGCCCCTGCACACAAGCCTTTCGTCTGCTCTCTTCCCCCCTTGACTACCCCTCTGTAAAAGCGCAAATCTCTGAGATCTGGAGACTTGGAGAATAGCCGGGGTTGGCTTCTGTGCCTGGTGGGTGGGGGCACTTGCACAGAGAAAGCCATTAAGTATTCACTTGCTTTTCCTGCTGGGCTCCTTTTCCCTCTGGCCTTAATATGTCTTCTCTGTGGTCTGATCTGAGGAAACAAGCACAGGTTGGAGCCCATGGAAGGTGGCTGCCCCAACAGACCCCAGCCTTGTCCCTCCATCCCTCCGGCGCTATGCAGAGCGTGCTATCTGCTGTGATTTTTCTGTGCATTTGTAGTTTTTGTTTTGTTTTTTTTAAGAGACAGAGTCTCATTTTATTGCCCTTGCCCTCGGTAGATTGCCGTGGTATCACAGCTACCACAACTTCCAACTCCTGGGCTTAGGCAATCTATTGCCTCAGCCTCCTGAGTGGCTGGGACTACAGGTGCCCATCACAACGCCTGGCTATTTTTTGTTGCAGATTGGCTGGGGCCAGGTTCGAACCCACCACCCTCAGTATATGGGGCTGGTGCCCTACTCACTGAGCTACAGGCGCCGCCCCATTTGTAGTTTAAAGTCTTGTTTTCCCTTCTACTCAATGAGGCCTTAACCCAAGTACCAGAGCAAGCAAGAGTGGAAAGGGCCCCCCAGGCTCCACATGGCAGGACAAAGGAGCTGGTGCTGTCGGGGGTCCCACAGCACAGCAGCCTGATCAGAGCAGAGACCCTCTAACATGTGCTGGTAACAGAAAGCACATGAGAGTTTCTGTTTCAAGTACTCTGCCTTCCATGCTTCGAATTCAAAATAACAATGGGAGTTAGTGACATGTTATGACTCTGATCAGACGTGTTTGAGGAGTGTCACTGTAAGTGTGGGGCTTTGCTTTGACTTGTCAAACCTCCAGTTTAGAAACAAAGAAAGGAGGCTTTCCATGCAGGATGGGCGGGGATGTTGGTGCAGCCTCTCTGGCCCTCTGGGTGCGTCTCCACAGGGAGGACATCCAGTGTTGTGGTTTGTGAAAGCCCTCAGCTCATGCATAGCCTCCCAGCCACATGACACGCCTGTTCCGAGGGCCCCAGCCCAGTGCCCCCAGCTTCCTAATTGCCCACCCCCATCTCAACTCGTTCCCACTTCTACAGAGATACCCACAACCCTCCAGATAGGCTTACTGACCCAATGAGGACACCTAATTACGTGAGTTCTCCTGGGAGACAGCGGCAGGGTTGCAGCCACCTGTGGGGCACCACAGAACTGCTCCTGCCTCTTGGAGGAGGGACTGCAGGGAACTGGGCAGAGATTGCAGCTTTTCTCCTTCTGATCCCAGAAATTCAGGTCTGAACATCCCGACCCCCAGGTTGTTAAAGGCCTTTGTCTCTGGAGCAGAGCATGCTGGGAGCTGACAGCACCTAGCTCTCTGCAGCCTGCCTCGTAAGTGCCACGATCAGTTTCTGTAGGTATTGATCCTGGGAGCACAGTTAACACTGTGACCATATCCCATGTCAGTCTCTTCCCCAGCATAATGGTACCTGCGCCCTGTATGTCACACTCAGTTTCCAAGTTGCCTCTACGCACATTATTTCATCTTTGATCCCATGATGTGAGCACAGATTTTTAAAAGTGTCTTGGCTCACAGTGGGGGGGGGGGGGTGCTGGGAGCTGGGCAGAGATTGCAATAACACCTGGTTTTGTTTTGAATCCTGCCCCTGCTGCCTCCTTGAAAACAGAGTTTCTCCTTCACTTGGAAGCCCGGTTCTCAGGGACGGATCTCCACCCACCCCCAAGGCCATGTCCCTGAGCCTCAGTCTTGGCCCCCATCCTCCAGAGCCTCTTTCACCTTTGGGGTCTACGCTTGCCACTGGCATGCACCTTCTCTTCTAGGAGTCTGCTGTGATCAGGCCCCACACCCCAGATCCCTGGGACAACTCCGCTCCGTGTCTCATGAATGCAGTGTCCCCACCTTGGGCTCCTCGTCCTCTGTGACCCCTCTTCAGCGGCTGCCCCTTGTGCTCAGATCCTCCTGTCTCTGGGAGATGGGGAAGAACCGTCTTTCTGTCCTTGCTGCCCACAGCCTCCAGCTGGCCCCTATTGGCTCAGTCCCTACTGCAGATGCTGGCATGCCCTGTCTGAGCTGTGGCCTGCTGCTCCGTCCCTCCTGGGCCGCAGCTCCCACCATGCCCTGCAGCACCTCCTACCCCTGCCCATCCCCATCCTTTATTCCTCCACCTCTACAGTCCAGAAGCAGATCTGCCATTTCCTAGCAGAATAGGGTCTCCTCCCACTGTCTCTGCCCTCGCCCACTGTCCTTCCTCCCTTGGAAAATCTTGCTGGCTCCTCCAGAAAGCAGCTCCCCCAGCTCCCAGCCACGTATGGTAACTGGTCCTCCAGGAGCCACGAGCAGGGAAGGAACATGCCTGAGTCTCCAGGTGTGCTCAGCCCACAGTAGGGCCCCAGAAGGGTGCGATGCATAGTGACGGTATAGATAAGAGTGTTGGCAGATGCAGGAAGAATCGCACACCCAGCAGCATCTTTAGCACTTTAACTTCCCACTCTAGAGCTGTCCCTTTGGGTTAAGGAATTGGACTTCTAGAAAGCACCTACTAAAATGTGACAATGTGGGCGGTGCCCATAGCTCAGTGGTTACAGAACCAGCCACGTACACCCAGGCTGGCAGGTTTGAACCTGCCCCAGGTCAGGTAAACAACAATGACAACTGCAACAACAACAAGAAAAATAGCCGAGTGTTGTGGGAGGCGCCAATACTCCCAGCTATTTGGGAGGCTTAGGCAAGAGAATCGCTTAAGCCCGAGTTAGAGGTTGCTGTGAACGGTGATGCCACAACACTCTACTGAGGGCATACTGAGACTATCTCAAAAAAAAAAAAAAAAATGTGACCATGTGAATAATCTACATTATATTTGAACAGATTATTGTTTTTCAGTATTTTGTGAGTCCAAGCAAAACTGCAAGAAAGGTTTTGGCAGGATCTGCAGACATGGGGCTATTTTCAGGTGTGAGACATGTCCCAGAGAAGGTGTGCTGGGCCCAGGTGACAGAGGAAAGAGGGTGGGCAGAGGCCGCTGCACACACAGCCCAGCAGCAGGGCTCTCCTGCCCTTGGTAGCCAGAAGGTGCTTTGCAGAGACTGTCTGGAGCTTCACCTCTGAGAGCAGGGGAGACCCCAGGCCTCTTCCATCAGCCTAGAAAAAGGTGTCTGCAGGCAATAGTGCTGGCTGTCTTTTTCAAATGGAAATGAGACTTGAGAGGAGAAAGTAATTAAGGCATAAAACATTCATCACCCATTCACTTTCTTTTGTACATCACAAATGCACTAGAAACCCCTCTGGTCTCTGTGCTCATGGCTTCCCCTTCTGTGTCTTTTCTCCACAGTCGTGCCAGGCTGACCTCGTCAAGGACAACGGTCACAAGTACTTCCTGTCTGTCTTGGCTGACCCCTACATGCCAGTAAGCTCGATTGCCACACCCTTGGCAGCCTCAGGACTCCAGTCCTCTGCTCATCCCCTGTCTCTGCTCTGGGTTCCACTTGGGGGGAGGTGCACTGGCCCGGTAAGAGTCCCCGACAGGAGAGAAGGCTGCTGCGGCTCCTCACCACCACCAGCTGCTGTAGGCTTAGCATGGGGCGGGCGGCTGTCGCCTTGTCTCTGTCTCTGAGTAAGATTGCACTTGGTCTGAACACACGGCGTCTGTGTCTCTGTGCACCCTCCAGTGCGATGACATCTACTCTGCTCACACCACCTGCACATCCCAGTAACAAGCACAGCGTCCGTGCCCGCTGCGCTCTCCACAGTGTGGTGACATTTGCTCTGCTCACACCGCCCGCACATCCCAGTAACAAGCACAGTGTCCGTGCCCACTGCGCCCTCCACAGTGCAGTGACATCTGCTCTGCTCACACCACCCGCACATCCCAGTAACAAGCACAGCATCGTGCCCACTGCGCACTCCATAGTGCAGTGACATCTGCTCTGCTCACACTGCCTGCCACATCCCAGTAATGAGCATGGCATCTGGGCATGGTAGGCCAGGTGCCAGTGACGGACCAGGAATGTGACAAGGCATTGATTTGCCTTATTTCAGAAAGAAAGGAATAAAAGAAAGGAAGAAGTAAAGGAGAGATTGAAAGTTTAAATTTCAAATATCTGTTATTGCATAAAATTGTTTAAGAATTAGTAATTCCCGAATAGGGTGTATAGTAACATCCTGTAAATGTATCATAATTGATTCTTTTATTTCCTACCTCTACCTCCCACCATAGTAATTAGAACAAAATAGAGACCCTAAATAATTATTTAATGTAACTTCATTTTGCCAGAATGTTCAAGTGTAGCAGCTTATTCACCCAGTCTTTGTTGGCTTTGATTGTACAAAGGAACTTTTGTAGCTAGTTTTTAATCCTCCAGTTGGTTTCCTAAACTAAATGATAAAAAAAAGAAAAGAAAAGAAAACATTATAAACAGGACTGTTATATCAAAGCCAAATATGGGCTTTAACTTACATGTTATACTCAAATGTCATTGTGGGCAGTTAAAATTTAGACTTTACGTGAGCTTTGGAAATCCTCACATCCCTGCTCTGTGAGGTGGGTCCAAACACAAGCCATGCAGCAAGGACAGTGCTCAGCTGGTGGTTCATGTACAGGGATGAGCTGGGCTGACCTGAGGAGCCCTACCTCAGCCATGGCTGAAGTTCTGAGGACATAGCCAAGTTTGGAAGAAAGAAGAGGAAATCCCCAAGTGTCAAAAACTGAAGAGACCCAGGAGTGCCCTCTTGGGCAGCAGGCATGGCCATCATGGTGACCTCATGGGTTTCCATGCTGCACCCAGACCCAGACCCTGACCCTGACCCTGAGGCCATACAGGGTTGGAGACCTGGCAGACAGGGCCTGCAAGGTGGCTCTGTCCCCTCATTGGAAGGAGACTGGCAGAGCTGCCCTCTGCTTCTGAGAACATACCACTTTCCCATGTCTTAAGAGGAAAGGAAAAAGAAGGGCCTTCACAAAACGTGGAAGCCTCGAGTCTGTTCTCTTCCACACAGTTTGCACAGCCTGTGTGCGTAAGAGCCACAGCAAGGAAGCCGCATGGAAACCAGCTCGGGGTCCCTGGAGCCTCCTGGGGTCCTGGAAGCTTCAAACACGGGGCCTTTCTCTAGGGACACTTTTAGCACAGGGACTCAGGCCAGAGGCCTACCCAGCAGCCAGGCAGAACCACATCACATAAGCCCAAGAGTGAGCATGGGGAGAGGCAGCTCCCGAGAGTGGACGCGAATGGACTTACTAAGAAAGACCAGCGTCCACAGAAGTGTATTCAGATGGTTGGGTAAAAACAACTTGGTTTAATTCTGTGACATAAACTATTGTGTTGTTTCTTCAGGGATGCTTCTGCGCCGTTTATAAGAGAACAGTATATTCCATGCTTCTTACTCATCCTCCAGAATGATAAAGATCATTTCTTAAGACATAGATCTGAGGAGGGAAAACAAAACCCGCAAAGGAAGAAATGGTAGTCATGGCACCTGGCCCTGAGAGGAAAATCAGCAACGGACCGACCCAGAAGGTTTCTGTGAAGTGAGGAGGAGGGACAAAGCAGAGTGCGGGGCTGAGACACACCCCACGATGAGAGGTCAGAGGAGAAGCACTGTCTGGTCAGAGAACAGCTCCAAGTCTGAAGAAGAAAACAAGTTTTCAGATTTAAAGAGCACGGCAAACTCTAAGAAGTTTAAATAAGAACAAATTCACACATAAGCACATTGCAATCAAAGTAGCAAGTATTACAAATTAAAAAAAAAAAAAAAAAAGGCCGGGCACAGTGGCGCACACCGGTGATCCCAGCCCACTGGAGGCTGAGGCAGGAGGGCCCCTGGAGCTCAAAAGTTTGAGCCCAGCCTGAGCAAGAGCAAGACCCCATCTCTACTAAAATAGAAAAACTAGCCCAGCGTTGTTGCGAGCACCTGTAGTCCCAGCTACTCGGAAGGCTGAGGAGGAGGATCACTTGAGCCCAACAGTTTGAGGTTGCTGTGGGCTATGACTCCACGGCACTCTACCCCAGGTGGCAAAGTGAGACTCTGTCTCAAAGAAAAAAAAGAAAGGAAAACCTTGAAAGTAACCAGAACAAGCAGATTATCTGCTGGAGCTAAACAGCAATTACACAGACGCAGCCTTTCCGTGAGCAGTGGCAGATGACAGGAGGCGGGCGAGGCCTTCACCGTTTTGAGGGACGACAGCTCAGCCTGGACCTCTCTCCCCGAGCTCAGTTGTCACACAGGATGAGGGCAGAGTGGAGAGTGGGCACACTTTCAGACAGGCAGTTCACCCCCGTGGCCCCACAGAAGGTAGCCATAGAGACTGTGGTGAGGAGGGAGGAATAGGATGCAGGGAGCAGCACTCAGCACAGCCGCTGGCAGCATGGTGGCATCTGCACGAGGTCCACTGGGAGAGTTAACTGGCCCTAATTGAAGGGGTTGAACACGAGGAGCAATGTTGGAATTAAGGCACCCTGAGAGGAATGTAGAACTAATCAGACTATTTATGCACGTGTTAAAAATGTAAGGCACCATTCAAAAGTTAAAAAATACACTGATTCCAAATTATTAGAGGAGCAAAGAATGGAAATTGATCAGTTCAGTAGAAGACAAAAAAGTGAAGCATAATTACAACTCTGGCTCCGTGTGTCTCACTACCAGAGAGCTTGGCTAGAGGACAGAGCTGAGCTGGGTCTGGGCAGGTGGCCGAAGAGCTGTTTGTTGACCTGCTGGGCACAGGCTAGGCCATCCTGTGGCATCGCTCCACAGAGATCAATCTGGTCACCTGGAGAGGTCAGCCCACGCTAGTGAACACTTCCACAGCATGTTCTTGGCTACAGACTCCAGTTGTAATCAGCAATAAAGCCACTCTCGCTGCTGTAAACTATACCTTGGCTCACCATGGAGACTCACCTGTACCCCTGAATCCTGGCCCTATCAGTCCATGTGTGACACACACAATCCACACATCAGGATGCCCAGGTGTGAACTAAGCGGGTCTACCACAGGGGTCCACACGTCAGGATGCCCGGGTGTGACTCAAACAGGTCTACCACAGGGGTCCACATATCAGAACGCCCAGGTGTGAATCAAGCGGCTCTACCACAGGGGTCCACACATCAGGACACCCAGGTGTGAACTAAGCAGGTCAGCCACAGGGGTCCACACGTCAGGATGCCCAGGTGTGACTCAAACGGGTCTACCACAGGGGTCCACACATCAGGATGCCCAGGTCTGATTCAAAATGAGTCTACCACGGGGGTCCACATGTCAGGACACCTAGGTGTGACTCAAATGGGTCTACCACAAGGTCCCATACATCAGGACACCCAGGTGTGAATCAAGCGGGTCTACCACAGGGGTCCACATGTCAGGAATCTGGGGTGCTTTGGGAATGGTAAGTTTCATTGGCTACAGACCAAGGCTGGTTTCTGTTTTCCAGGCTGAGCACAGGACCATGACGGCCTTCATCCTTGCCGTGATTGTCAACAGCTACAACACAGGGCAGGTGGGTAGGGTACCTCAGGCACTGGCAGCACCCAGGCCTCCCCCCAGCATGTCACGGGACTGGCTGTTAATGGTGCTGAGAAGCTAGGTACAGAGAAGGACTTGCTCTCTGAGATGGGAAGCAGCAGTCTCAGGAGAGGGCCAGCAACAGGGTGACACTAGAGCCAGCAGAGGCCAGACCTTCTGCTACCTGTCCACTTGCTTAGAACACCTGGCAAGCAGGGCGACCATCACCCCGGCCTGGAGCTCCCACTCAGTCCCTCCCTCTGGGCTCCACACAGATGCCTGACAAGCAAAGTGACCGTCACCCCAATCTGGAGTGGGAGCTCCTCCCCACTGTTCCCCACCAAGGACCACCACTGTGTTCCCTCACACAGGAAGCCTGCCTGCAGGGAAACCTGATCGCCATCTGCCTGGAACAGCTCAATGACCCGCACCCCCTGCTGCGACAGTGGGTAGCCATCTGTTTGGGGCGGATCTGGCAGAACTTTGACTCTGCGCGGTGGTGTGGTGTAAGAGACAGTGCCCACGAGAAGCTTTATAGCCTGCTCTCCGACCCCATTCCCGAGGTCAGCCGTGAGTCCCAGAGTCCCATTGGATACTGCTTGGGAAGGGCTCGCGCTATAGGGCTGCGTGCGTGTCAGTGCTCCACAGTCAGCCTCAGGGAGGACAGGGTCACCCGGCTGGTGATGGTGTGAACCAAGGGTGTGCTGTGCATTGCACAGCTGCAGATAGCAGGGCACCTGGCACTCCTGTGCACAGTGTCACCCTCCACCCTTCTGTGGCTTGTGGGGCAGGGAATGCATGATTTCTGCTCTTCACACAGCAGGGTGCAGGCGCCTCGGCCAGGCAAAGGGCAGGCAGATGTGCCCCTAGCCCCAGCCACCTCCCAGACCCCCGTGGGCAGAAGATGAGGAGCAGAAGCAACATTTGGGTTGGACAGTGTCACCTGAGGCTCCCCTTTTCTCAATAACATGAGTGTAGTCCCACCTGCCCTTGAACATCCTAAGGGCTGCTGGAGTGTCCATCCTTCTTTCTTTTTTCACTGTTGGCAGCAGCCATGGACCTTCCCATGGGTTGGGGATGTCCATGGACGTGGTTTGCTCTGTTAACAGAGGATGTGACCACCACACTGGCCACCAAGCCCCTGCCTTACTCAACATTCGGAATCAGCCTACAGCTCAGTTTCTTCTCTGGGCTCCTCTTCCTCCCAAGATAGCAAACCCTTGCAGTCTTCCCCTGGCTGTCACCCCTGTGCTCCTCCCGGGTCACCCCCATCATCCCCGTGGCCATCACCGCTGTGCTCCCAGTCCCCTTCCACCCTCCCCTGGTCTTCCTGCTGGGCTCCTCCCAGTCCCTCATCCTCCCCTGTGCCCCCAGCCAGCCCAGTCCACTCCCCTGTGTGCTCAGGTCACTCTGGTCTCTACTGAGCTGTTTCTGCCTCCAGCAGTGCCCAAGCCTTCCCTTCCTCCCTTCCCCATCCATGTGTCATGGCCTGTTCCAGCCCCTCCCATGAGCTCCTATCTCATTATCAATATACTCCATGATGCCTGGTTTGGCCTTTTAGTTCCAGAAGAAATGCAGCTCCCGCTGCCTCAGCCTGTCCACAACCTCTGATGTGGAGCAGCCTGGTGCCTTCCAGAATGCCCTGGCTTCCTCTCCCCACAGCTGCCCCATCCATATTTGCACTGCCTGGGCCCAAGGACGTCCAGTGACTTACTATGAGGCTGAATTAGCTGGCTGAGCTGAACTAGATTAACTTGTAGGCAGAGATGGTGGTGCACACTCAGACCAGCACAGGTGTCTGATTCCTTCCCCTCTCCTTGCAGGTTCGCTGTGCAGCCGTCTTTGCCCTTGGCACGTTTGTTGGCAACTCTGCCGAGAGGACGGACCACTCCACCACCATTGACCACAACGTGGCTATGATGCTGGCCCAGCTGGTCAACGACGGGAGCCCTGTTGTCCGGAAGGTAGGTGGGGCGCAGCCCAGCATCCTGCTTCCTCCAGGCCTGGCTGAGCCACACCATCCTGCCATCAGCAGTGAGGGCTCATTCTTGCCACATGCATCCTTTGGACAGCAGATCCTTAAGTGTTGGTTTAATTATCTCCAAGATGCGTTTCTTCACCAGCCACTCGTATGTTTGCCTCATTTAAAGGCAGAGAACAGGCTGCGTCTCCTGGCAGCCTGTGCAGCGGGCTCCTTCCTGCTTGGGTGGCACACACACTGCCCTGACTCAAAAGATCAATAGCCACCACAGACGGCAGAAGGTTCCCGTGGCATGTCCCATCCTGTGCCCATGTTTACCAGCAACTAAACAAGACACTTACAAACTGGAGAACTTACTTGTCCAGTTTAGATGTAGAAACATCACAGATTATTGTCCAAATTCACACCCCCAG
Organism: Arctocebus calabarensis; assembly: GCA_963573935.1. Lineage (NCBI taxonomy): Eukaryota > Metazoa > Chordata > Mammalia > Primates > Lorisidae > Arctocebus > Arctocebus calabarensis. The sequence continues at coordinate 15,422 of CAUYON010086637.1, forward strand.
AAAGTCAGTTCTGGGCAAACCTAAATCCCCCTACCCCATTCCAGCCAAAAAGGGGCGTGTGGGGGATGTTCTACCTGGTGGGGTGTGAGGGGGATGCCCTGCTTGGTGGGGCATGGGGGGGGATGCCCTGCCTGGTGGGTCATGGTGGGGGGATGCCCTGCCTGGTGGGGCGTGTGGGCGATGCCCTGCCTGGTGGGGTGGGGGGGGATGCCCTGCCTGGTGGGGCGTGTGGGGGATGCTCTTCCTGGTGGGGCGTATGGGGGAGGCCCTTCCCCAGGGGGCCGGTGGAGAATGCTCTCTAAGCAGAGAATGTTTCACTAGATGGTCAGGAAATGTGGTGTGGGGGGTGCCTATCTATGGACACCACTGCCTTTTTTTGGAGCTGGAATTTTGTAGCCAGACCCAATGTGGGAAGGCAGGCTCCACCTCGCATCCCTCCTGGAGTCAGTGCAGGTCACCCCAGGGCAGGATTTCTCAGGAAACCTTGAACATACCAGGGAGGCACTCGAGTCAGCCTTTCCTTGGTCCCAACCTCATATCCTGCAGTCCCCGCTGGCAGTGCTGTTCCCAAATCTGCCATCCTTCATCTCACACCGAATCCTTTTCCCACATCAAATTGCTTTAACTGTCACTGACTCAAGTGGCAAATTAGCAGTTTAACTGTTAAAATGATTTCAAAGGAAAGGAATGTTTTCTCTTCTTTTCCAAAAACCATTTAACAATAGAAAGCATGTTGATTGTAACATCCCTGAATTCCCAGGATTGGAATATTCCAAGGGCCTCGGCATGGCCCTGGGTGTCTGGTCTATTTAGTCCCTCATTGGTCTTTGCTGTTGAGGGCATCCTGAATGCTGAGTGCTCAGACGGTGTCACCCCTGCACCTGCACCATGGTGGTGTGGTGGTTGCCTGCCCATAGGGCCACCTGCTGTGCCTGCATCCCAGAGGTGCAGGCTGTGAGCATGGGAAGGGGTTAGAACAACTACCAGCCAGGACACAGCTGACTCTGGAAGGCCAGGAAAGGCTCTTCCCTCTGTTTAAGGGGCCAAGGTGTAACTGTCTCTGGGAAGCTGGGAAGGGCTCTTCTCTCCACTCCTTCTTCAGACCTTGTTCTCTGCCTACCCAGAGGGTTGGGGCTCCAGGGACCCTGCCGTATACTAAGCCCAGCTCTTCTCCAGAAACTGCACTTGAGCTGGGAGGAAGGAATGGGACATAGACTGTGTCCAGTGTATCCTGTGCTGGGGAAAAGTGCAGCAGGAAGAGGCTGAGGTGGGCAGAGGGACCCTGGCCAGAGGATGCTGGTCAAGTGGCCCACGTAGTGTGAGCGGGAGCCAGGGGCACAGGGGTGGGAGGCTTGCCAGGCAGAGGGCATGGTAGGTACACAGGACTGGAGCAGGCACCATATGGACTGGAGGACTTTGACACAAGATGCCAGAAGGGAAGGTGCTGCCCACTAGGCCCAGCAGTGGCATGGGAGGGAAGTACCCATAGGACTTGCTGTGGGGGGAGGCATGGGATGAGGATGGGAGGTGGCCTCGGGGCTCTTTTCTGAGCAGCAGCAGAGTGAGCGGCTCCCCACTGAGGGGCAGCTCTGGGCAAGCAGGTTAGATGCAGCCAGGATCTGACTGGGGACCTGCGTGGCCTCAAGAGCCTTAGACAAGCAACCAGGTGTATCTGGGCAGAGGCCACCTCCTTTCTGCTCTAGCCAAGAAGAGGACAGATGACACCTTTGACAAAACTTGGAAACCCAGCAAGTGTGCAGCCCCATGACCACTGAAGTGGGTTCCCTATCTGCATAACACGAGGCCCGGAGAGGACATGTCTGCATAAGCTCAGACTATCCTGCAGAATCTGAGGGTTCAAGCCACACCCTGGCATGTTTGCAACCCAGAGTTGATTCCTATCAGCGCTGTTGTCTTCAAGAGCCAGAGCCATCACTTCAGTGTCCTTACATTGGGTCCAAGCAAGGCTGCCTGTCTCTACTTCTCACTACAGACTGTTCTGCCATGGGCCCAGCGCTAGCTTTTCTTACTCTGTCAGTGTAAAGGAGGAAAATCCATGTTTTTCAAGAATACTTGCAGACTTTGTCTTCCCTGCAAGGGCCCATCCTGGTAGCACCTGACCCGTCTTGGCTTGGGGGAGATCGTGGCCCTGGGGCGGGGCTCCTTCCCGGGCCACACCTCCTCCCAGGAGTCTCTCATAGCTGGCAGTGCAGTTTCAGGAACTGTATGATGAGTTTTACTTGAATTGTGAGAAACCTCGTCCACTTTTGTGCTGGTGACTTTCGGGCCTCCGTGTGTTGTACTGTACACTGAACTGTCCTAATGGAGAAGTCGGTATGTCCATTTCCTTGGCCTGAGGTGTTTGGGCCTGAGGGTGATGTTTTAATTCTAGAAGGTTTCCCCTTCTTCATCTTAATGCTGCCTTTTGCCTCAGGTTGCTCAGGGTTCAGCGTGGCCTACCATGAGGTCTCAGCGCCTGTCCGGCCCAGGGTCCCAGCATTAGTCACAGACCTGAGTCTGGAAAGCCTCCTCCCCTACCCTGAAACTGTGTAACTCATGCTGTGTCCTCAAGTCCTCGAGCTGCGCCGCTCACATCTAGCCACTGCTCTAGGGCATTCCTTGGAGTCTGCCATGGCAAGCTGGTGGCCCTGCCATCTGAGCAGGGCCTGCTCTGCTAGATCCATTCCTCCTGCTGACTTCACTTCTCTGCAGCCTCTTGCTGGTGTCCCAGCCTCACTGAGTGTCACTGTTCTCCTTTTGGCAGGAGCTGGTGGTGGCCCTAAGTCATCTTGTCGTCCAGTATGAAAGCAATTTCTGCACTGTGGCCTTGCAGTTCATGGAGGAAGAAAAGAACTACCCACTGCCCTCGCCTGCAGCCACAGGTACCCACCACGTCTGAACCTGCTTCCATTCCCCACCCCTTCCCTGACAGCAGCTGCAGCCCCTGATCAAGACCATGGGCCACCCTGTCACCATGTCCAAGACACCTCCCCTGAGTAGTCCCTCTCCCTCCGGTTCTCCAGGGCATCAGGGAGGATGTCCAGGGCAGAAAGGGGTCTCGTTGCCCTGACTAATGTTCCTTTTGCCCTTTTTTGGAAATCAGACTTAGATCTTGACAGCACTCTTGTGCAGGGACTTACAGAGAAGATCGCAGGGCACCTCCTGTCCTGTGATGAATAACGCAGTCACATCACTGTCGTTGGTCAGTCAGGAAGCTCTTCTCTCTAGTTTGTGATTTCTGCTGGGGAAGGCAGTCTGTGTCGCATCACAGTGGACTGTCACCCCCAAACACAGCCACCTGTGCAGTACAGAGTGCTTAGGGTAGAATTGAGGCATGGCTGCGATCAGCACATCTGGGAAAGGAGGTGGACAGTGAACTTGTGAACCTGCCAGTAAAAGCCGCCAGGGTGGGGCAGCCAGCAGATAGGCATCCCACCCTTGCCCGAGGTGTGTGGTCAGCTATTATTCTGCTAGGGCCGTCAGGGCAGTGCCCGTGGCCATACCACCACGTGCTCCTGTGTGCTTGGAGTTGTGCTTACAGTCCACAGAGCAAGGAACACTTTGTTCAGCTCTGCCCAGCTGAGCTCTGGGACCCCTTTTACTCACTCTGTGATGGCTGCCCCCGTTGTCGTGGCTGCTGACACTCTGACTCTGGCCTTCCCTCTTGGCACCTGTGGATAATGTTCATGTCTCTCCTTCCTCCCCAGAGGGTGGAAGTTTGACCCCAGTGCGAGACAGCCCATGCACCCCCAGACTGCGCTCTGTAAGTTCCTATGGAAACATCCGTGCTGTCACCACTGCCAGGAACCTGAACAAGTCTCTGCAGAATCTGAGTTTGACAGAAGAATGTAAGATATCAGGAGTCCGTATTGGGGGAGGGTATTTTTGGTGGGGGGGACAGAGCCTCAAGCTGTCACCCTGGGTAGAATGCTGTGGCATCACAGCTCACAGCAACTTCCAACTCCTGGTCTCAAGCGATTCTCCTGCCTCCCCCTCCCAAGTAGCGGGGACTACAGGCGCCCGCCACAATGCCCAACTATTTTTTGTTTGCAGCCGTCATTGTTGTTTGGCAGGCCCGGGCTGGATTTGAACCCGCCAGCTCAGATGTATGTGGCTGGCATCTTAGCCGCTTGAGCCACAGGCACTGAGCCTATCCAGTTTTTAGTGGATTGTCTTTTCATTATTGATTGGTATGAGTTCTTTATATACTTTGAATGCAAGTCAGATAAGTGTATCCCAATTTTTTTCTCTATCTGTGACTACTTTATTTCATTAGTGGTATTTTTTTGAGCTGAAGTTTTTAAACTCTATTTTAGGAAATTTTTATCTTGTATGTTTAGAACCTTCTGCATCCAGACTAAAAAGTGTTTGCCTACCCTAAGTTTGTGACATTATTACCCTATATTTTCCTTGAAACCATTACCTTTTATGTTTAGGTCTATAATTCACCTTGAATTATTTTTTGCTGATGGTTTGAGGTTGGGCCCAAGGTTCTTTCCCCTTTCCAATTATTTCTCTCAACAATGCTTTATTATGTTAATGTACAGATCCTCAACATTTTATTAAATTTATCACTAAATATTTCATGTTCTATGCTACTATTGTAAATGGTATTATTTTTTAAAATTTCTTATTTTAAACTAACATTTTGTTATAAGAACATAGATGTGGGGGAGGTGTGCATGTGAGGATAACTCTCTGTGCTTTCTATTCCATTTTGCTTTGAACCTAAAACTGCTCCAAAAATTAAAGCATAAAAAAAAGACTATAGAAATATAATTGCTTTTTTTTTTTTTTTTTTTGTACAGACAGTCTCATTTTATCGCCCTCGGTAGAGTGCCGTGATATCATACAGCTCACATCAACCTCCAAATCCTGGGCTTAGGCAATTTTCCTGTCTCAGCCTCCCAAGTAGCTGGGACTACAAGTGCCTGCCACAATACCCAACTATTTTTTGTTGCAGTTTGGCCGGGGCTGGGTTTGAACCCACTACCTTAGTATATGGGGCCAGCGCCCTACCCACTGAGCCACAGGCGCCAGCCACACTTTTTTTGTTTGTTTGTTTTTGAGACAATCTCACTGTGTTGGTAGACTCACTCCAGGTAGAGTGCCCTGGCATCACAGCTTACAACAACCTTAGGCTTAAGGGATTCTCTCGCCTCCCAAGTAGCTGGGCTATAGGTGCCCACCACAATGCCTGGCTATTTTTTGTTGTAGTTGTCATGTTGTTTCACAGGCCCAGGCTGGGTTCAAACCTACCAGACCCGATATATGTGGCCGGCGCCCTAACCACTGAGCTACGGCCACCAAACCTATAATTGTTTTTTATATATTACCCTTGTATCTTTATCTTGTGACCTTATTAGTTCTAATAGTTTCATTGTAGATTCTTTAGACTATTCTACATAAAAAAAATCAGATCATATGCCAATAAAGCGAGTTTTATTTATTTCCAATCCTTGTGGAGTGTTTTTTTTTTTCCCTTTTCTTTCTGTATCAGACCTCCATTACAATGTAAAATAGAAGTGATGAAAATAGCTATCTTGTCATGTTCCCAATCATGGCAGAAAAATTTCAGTCCTTAAAATGAAGTTATAGGTCTAGCATGGTGACTCATATCTAGTAATGCTAGCACTCTTGAAGGCCAAGGTGGGTGGACTGCTTGAGCTCATGAGTCTGAGACCAGCCTGAGCAAGAGAGAGATCCTATCTCTACTAAAAATAGTAAAACTAGCCAGGTGCCATGGCAGGCACCTGTAGTCTCAACTACTAGGGAAGCTGAGGTAAGAGGATTGCTTTAGCCCAAGAAACTGAGGTTGCTGTGAGCTATGATGATGATGATGCCACTGCACTCTACCCAGGTCGACTGAGTAAGACTCTATCTAAATATAAATAAACAAACAGACAAATAAATAAAATTAAGTTATATTGGCTGGGCACGATGGCTGATGCCCATAATCCTAGCACCTTGGGAGGCCAGGGTGGATGGATTGCTTGAGTTCAGGAGTTTAAGACCAGCCTGAGCAAGAGCGAGACTCCGTCTTTACTAAAAATAGAAAAATTAGCCAGGCATCACAGTGGGTGCCTATAGTCCCAGCTACTTGAGAGGCTAAGGCAAGAGGATTGCTTGAGCCCAGGAGTTTAAGTTTGCTATGAGCTATGATCACGCCATGGCACTCTAGCCTAGGGGATGGAGAGAGGCTCTGTCTTTAAATGAATTTATTAATTTAATTAGATTATATTTTTCATGGGTGCTCCTTTTTAGGTTAAGGACGTTTACATTTATTTATTTATTTTTGAGACAGAGCCTCAAGCTGTTGCCCTGGGTAGAGTGCCTCGCAGCTCACAGCAACCTCCACCTCCTGGGCTCAGGCAAGTCTCCTGCCTCCGCCTGCCAAGTAGCTGGGACTACAGGCGCCCACCACACCGCCCGGTCATTTTTTGGTTGCAGCTGCCATTGTTGTTTGGTGGGTCCGGGCTGGATTCAAACCCGCCACCTCAGGTGTATGTGGCTGGTGCCTTAGCCACTTGAGCCACAGGCACTGAGCCAAGGACTTTTACTTTTAGTTTGCTGATAATTTTTTTTGTGAATTGGTATTTAATTTTTTTGAAAACTTGTTGAGATGATCATATGATTTTTTACCCTTTATGCTATAAATGTGAATAAATCTACCTTAGTCATGTTTTGTTATCCTTTTTATCATATTGCTGGATTCCTTTTACTAATAGTAATGATTTTCAATCTATCTGCATAAAGTATCTTAGGTTGTAAAACTACAGGAGTAGCTTAGTTGGATGATTCTGGCTCAGAGTCTCTTATAAGATTGAAATCAAGATTTTGACTGAGGCTGTATTTATCTCAAGGCTTGAATGGGACCAGGTGCAGTGGCTCACACCTGTAATCCTAGCACTCTGGGAGGCTGAGGCGGGTAGATTGCTTGAACTCAGGAGTTCCAGACTAGCCTGAGCAAGAGTGAGACCCTCATTTCTACTAAAAAAAAACAAAATAGAAAAATTAGCCGTGTCTGGGGATGAGTCATGGTGGGTGCCTGTAGTCCTACCTGCTTGGGAGGCTGAGGCAAGAGGATGACTTACGTCCAAGAGTTTGAGGTTGCTGTGAGCTATGACGCCACAAGGGCAACAGAGTGAGACTCTGTCTCCAAAAATAAATAAATAAATAAAAATGCTTCTGGGCAGCGCCTGTGGCTCAGTCGGTAGGGTGCCGGCCCCATATACCGAGGGTGGTGGGTTCAAACCCAGTCCCAGCCAAACTGCAACAACAACAAAAAAAATAGCTGAGGGTTGTGGCGGGCGCCTGTAGTCCCAGCTACTCAGGAGGCTGAGGCAAGAGAATCACCTAAGCCCAAGAGCTGGAGGTTGCTGTGAGCTGTGTGACGCCATGGCATTCTACCGAGGGTGATAAAGTGAGACTCTGTCTCTACAAAACAAAATAATAAATAAATAAATAAATAAATAAATAAAAAATAAAGGCTTGAGGGCCGCTCCCATAGCTCAGTGGGTAGGGTGAGGGCCACATATACCAAGGCTGGCAGGTTCAAACCCAGCCCAAGCCAGCTAAAACAATAATGGCAACAACAACAAAAAATAGCCAGGCGTTGTGGCGGGTGCCTGTAATCCCAGCTACTTGGGAGGCTGAGGCAGGAGAATCTCTTGAGCCCAAGAGTTTGAGGTTGCTGTGAGCTGTGACACAATGGCACTCTACTGAGGGTGACAAAGTGAGACTCTGTCTCAAAATAGGAAAGAAGGGAGGGAGGGAGGTAAGTTTGAATGGGACTAGAGGAACTGCTATTGAGCTCACTCATAAGGCTGGTGGCAGAAAGCCTCAGTTCTTCACCACATTTTCCTCATGATACTATAGCTGGCTTTGTCAGAGCAAATGATCTCAGAGAATGCAGCCAGAAAGTCATAGTGCCTTTTATGACCTGGTTTCCAATATCACATACTGTTACTTTTTTTGTTCTATTCATTAGAAGCAAGTCACTTAGTTTAGCTCATACTCAAGGGGAAAGGGATTAGGATCCATCTCTTGAAGGGAGGGGGATATCATTGAATTGTGTGGACATATTTTAAGATTGTTGCAATATAAAAAGTATTCAACACAGTGCTTAGCACATAGGTACTACAAAAATGGCAGTTGTTAATCTGTTATTAATACACACTTAATACACATCCTTACTATAAAGCCAATGTGGGGAGGGCAAGAAAAAGTTATGATTTAGTAGATTCCTGGAAAACATAGAAAAAAAGCTCCATATATTACCATATCAATTACATCTGCTTTGTACACTAAAATGAATGGATTTTTATAGTGCATATATTAGACTAAGAACGGAACAAAGAAAAATAAATTTCAGGGCCAGGCACAATGGCTCACACCTGTAATCCTAGCACTCTGAGAAGCTGAGGTGGGTGGAATGCCTGAGCTCACAAGTTCGAGACTAGCCTGACCCAGAGCAAGACCCCCCTGCCACTGCCTGCCCCCCGTCTCTAAAAATAGCCAGGCGTTGTGGCAGGCACCTGTAGCCAGAGCTACTTGGGAGACTGAGGCAAGAGAATCACTTAAGCCCAAGAATTTGAGGTTGCTTCGATCTGTGATGCCATGGCGCTCTATGGAGGGTGACAAAGTGAGACTATCTCAAAAAAACAAAAAAAACAAACAAAAAATTGTCAGTAATACTTACTAGTTACACCTAAAATGTATTGTCTCCAAACACCGGTGACTTGAATAATCCTGAATGACAATCTGAAAAAGCTTTTGTTTGGCTCTGTTGAGAATTGTATGTGTATATTTATTTTTTTAGAGTCTCACTTTGTTGCCCTCAGTAGAGTGCTGTGGCATCAGCACTCTGTGTGCACAGCTCGCAGCAACTTCCAGCTCCTGGGCTTAGGTGATTCTCTTGCTTCAGCCTCCTGAGTGGTTAGGACAACAGGCACCCACCACAATGCCCAGCAATTTTCTGTTGCATTTTGGTCAGGGCCAGGTTTGAACCCACCACCCTTGGTATGTGGGGCCGGCACCCTACTCAATGAGCCACAGGCACAGCCCAAGAATTGTATGTGTATATTTAAATATGGGTATTGTTCATTTGAGAATTCTTCAATTCTTTAATTGTAATACCTGTGTGCCAACTTGTCTTTCGGAGTGTTCTTTCCTTTCCATTTAAAAATGTGCCATGGCACAGGCACAGTAGCTCAGGTCTATAATCCCAGCACTTTTGGAGGCCGAGGTGGGATTATAGGTTGAGGCTAGGAGTTTAAGACCAACCTGAGCAAGAGCAAGACCTCATCTCTCCAAAAATAGGAAAATTAGCCAGGCATGGACCTATAGTCCCAGCCACAGTAGGCAAAAGAAAGTGCTGTAGCTAAGACTGACAGGCCCCATCTACAGCAAAGATTGTGAAGACTTGATAGTTCACACACCTTCCCTGAGGAGAAGGAGTAATTTTGAGGGGATGTAAACTGACAAACAAACAAACAAAGTTTCATATCAACAAAGAGCTCTATTTAGTAGGGGACTTGGTATTGACAGTAAATACAGCAGGAGTTAATATGGCTAAATCACTAGGTATCCCAGATTTCCTCTATTATGTATACCTATGGGTACATAATATCCATCATTAGCCCAAGGATTATCTAATGCTCATTGTAAACAAAAATATAAGAACTTTCCCACCTAAAGTGGACAAGTAATTTGCTGGGCCATTTTGGTAATTTAAGAGCATTAAATTGAAGATATTGTCACACCTAAGCTGATTAATTTACTGGTGTTTTGATTTGAATTAAACATTAGACAATAAATCTCATGGGTCAGAAGAAGTTAAAAACAAAAACAAAAACCAATAGACCAATCCTCAGGCTAGTGTCTGACACACCAGTGAACTCTCCTTAATATCTCACCAACACAGCATTTTAACTTACAAAGTATCCAAAACACTAATGTAAAAGAAGTAAAAATGGTTGCTGAGGAGTCAATATTTACAGAATTTATAAACAAGGCAGGAAGTGTCCTAAGAGTATCACAGCAAGCCTGTTGACTTACAAATGCACAAACCATAGTGCTGAACAGGTCAGCAGTGACAAACAAAAAGAACGGTGGGTCTTAAATGTTACTGGCCTTCACCACACATTAATAGTCACAGTCATGATAAGTGTTAAGAGAAAAGGAGTTTCCAGAGACCCAAACAGTGATGAGAAAATACATATTAAAAACAAACAGTAGGGCGGCACCTGTGGCTCATTGAGTAGGGCACCGGCCCCATATACTGAAGGTGGCGGGTTCAAACCTGGCCTCTGTGAACTACAAAACAGAAAAATAGCCGGGCATTGTGGTGGGCGCCTGTAGTCCCAGCTACTCCGGAAGCTGAAGCAAGAGAATTGCCTAAGCCCAGGGGTTGGAGGTTGCTGTGAGCTGTGTGATGCCACGGCCCTCTACCCAGAGTATTAAAGTGAGACTCTGTCTCTACCAAAAAAAAAAAACAAAACCAAACAGTATTTTACGGTAGGTCTTTTACTGTATAGGGGACAGATAAATGGCTTTAATTAAATAAGCAGTCTTTTTTTTTTTTTTTTTTTAATAAGCAGTATTTTTTCGGGCGGCACCTGTGGCACAATGGCGGAGGGGCCCATATGCTGGAGGTCGTAGGTTCAGAACCCAGCCCTAGCCAAAAACCGCAAAAAAAAAAAAAAGCAGTCTTTTTTATAAATTTTTTTTTTTTTTTTTTAATAGAGACAGAGTCTCACTTTATCACCCTGGGTAGAGTGCCGTGGCGTTACACAGCTCACAGCAACCTCCATCTCCTGGGCTTAGGTGATTCTTTTGCCTCAGCCTCCCAAGTAGCTGGGACTACAGGCACCCGCCACAACGCCTGGCTATTCTGTTTTTTGCAGTTCGGCCGAGGCCGGGTTTGAACCCGCCACCTTCAGTATATGGGGCTAGCACCCTACTCGATGAGCCACAGGCGCTGCCCATAAGCAGTCTTTATAATGTTGAACAAGAGTTGGTAAGCAAAAGTTAACTTCTTTTCACTATCATATTTTATACTAAGCTAAGGAAGTTTATAATACAGTTTAGAGATACTTCTATCAAATATGCTTAAAATGAGGGAAAAAAGTTTTAAGCTTTGCTTATTGACTTAGGTAGCATGTACATAGAAGAAAGGATTACAGAACCCCTGGAAATACTGTGTACTGTTTCAGCATCATGGGATTGCACGGCCTGTTCTGTGAATAATAATTATAGTAATTGTAGCTATCATTTAATGAGCATTTACCATGTTAAATCTGTATATGCATTACAGTATCAGATCCTTTCAACCACTGTTTGAGTAGGTACTATCTCTCTTTTCAAAATAAGGAAATTGAGGCAGTGTTGTTAAATAATTTGCCTGACATTGTTCATATGGTAAGTGGCAGAGCCCAGAGTCAAACTGAGCTCTGAGTACCTCCATCCAGGTTTACTGTCTCGAAGTGTTTTATGGTAAGGAAGAATACCCTTTCTGAGGAGGAATGATATTATTGTAGCTTCTAACATGTTTTCAAAGAACGAGTAAGGATCCCCTCCTTTATTATTTATTCATGTGAAAACCTTTTGTTTTCTCTTACCTTATGCTAGGCTGAATAATCTGTAGTTCCTAATCCAGGATTATCCAGTTAGGCCTTAAATGTAATCACAGGTATCCTTATAAGAGGGAGTCAGAAGGAGATTTGAGGACAAAAGAGGAAGAAGGCAATGTGATGCCAGAGGTGGGTAGGTATGAAAAAGGGATGTGCTGTGATGTGGGGCCACAAGCCAAGGAATGAGGATAGCCTCTAGAAGCTGGGAAAAAGAAATGAAATTTATTCTTCTACCCTAGAACCTCTATAACAAACCAGCCTACTGACATTTTGATTCCCCAAATGCTAACTTTTTGCCAATAGGTAGAAATTTGAAACAAATTTCAGAACTTGTGATACCTCAGCCTACATCCTTCATCTCCTAAGAGTAAGACTACTTTCCTATTCTCCTATACAATCTCAATATTAACGATCACATATAAGAAAGCTAACACTAACTGATAACATTACCTAATATCTAGTACAAATTAAAAATTTTCCAGTTGTTCCTAAACATTTTGAATACCTGTTTATTTCCTGACCCAGGATCCAAATAAGTTTTATACATGTTGTACTTGGTAATGTCTTCTTAGTTTCTTTTAATCTGGAACAGACCCTCTACCATTTTGTTTTCCATGACTTAGACTTCTTTATCTTATGTTTTAATCTTTATCTTATGTTTTACCTGACTCCCCTACACGAAACTATAAACTCTATAGGGGCATGGATGTTGGTCTCTTTTGTTCATAGCTGTATCCTTAGCATTGAGAATGGTGCCTGGTTCATAGTAGGATATAGTAAATATATATTTTTTATTATTGTTTTTTTAAACAGGGTCTCAAGCTGTGACCTTGAGTAGAGTGCCATAGCGACATCACAGCTCACAGTAACCTCCAACTCTTGGGCTCAAGCAATCCTCTTGCCTCAGTTTTTTGTATTTTTAGTAGAGACAGGGTCTCACTCTGGCTCAGGCTGGTCTCAAATCTGTGAGCTCAAGCAATCCACCTGCCTTGTCCTCCTAGAGTGCTAGGATTACAGCCGTGAGCCTTTGTACCCAGCCTAATAAATATTTATTAAATAATTAGTTGAGTAGATGAGTAATTGTAAGATGTGACCAGAGCTTAGTTATTCAGTGTGGCCCCAAAAAGCAGAATTAGGTCCAGTGTGTAGAAGATACCAGGAAAACAGATTTCACAAGGTAAGAATAAATTTTCTTTTTTTTCTTTGAGATAGAGTCTCGAGCTATCGCCCTGGATAGAGTGTTGTAGCGTCACAGCTCACGACAACCTCCAACTCTTAGCCTTCAGTGATTCTTTTGCCTCAACCTCCCAAGTACCTGGGACTACAGATGCCTGCCTCAATGCCCAGCTATTTTTTTGTTGCAGTTGTCATTGTTTAGCTGGCCCAGTCTGGGTTCGAACCCACAGCTTAGGTGTATGTGGCTGGCGCTGTAACCACTGAGCTACGAGCGCTGAGCCAAGAAGAAATTTTCTTAATCATTAAAATTATCCTTAAATGGCTCAGCACCTGTGTCTCAAGCAGCTAAGGTGCCAGCCATATTCACCTGAGTTGGCAGGTTCGAATCCAACCCTGGTCTGCCAAACAACGACGGCAGCAACGACAATTAGCATGACCCCTGCACAAGGATGATATGCAAATGTAGCAGGCGCCTGTAGTCCCAGCTACTTGAGAGGTGAAGGCAGGAGAATCGCTTGAGCCCAGGAGTCGGAGGTTGCTGTGAGCTGTGATGCCACGGCTTGAGGCTCTGGAGGCTATGTCTCAAAAAATATATATATATATTTTTATATATATTATCCTTAAATGAAAAGAAGTGCTTGGGTGCTCGCTTCGGCAGCACATATACTAAAATTGGAATGATGCAGAGAAGATTAGCATGGCCCCTGCGTAAGGATGATATGCAAATTCGTAAAGCATTTCATATTTTTCTAATTTATAGTTTTCATATGAAGGCTATAATCCAATTATAGCACAAGAATAAGGGGAAAGGGTCACGGGAGGGGAAAGGAGGGAGAGGATGGATGGAGGAAAGGTAATTGGTGGGATCACACCTACGGTGCATCTTAGAAGGGTACAGATGAAACCTGCTAAATGCAGAATACACATGTCTTCATATAATAACTAAGAAAATGTCATGAAGGCTATGTTAAACAGTTTGATGAAAATATTTCAGATTGTATATGAA
>CAUYON010086639.1:0-26292 GCA_963573935.1 Arctocebus calabarensis
GAATCATAATTATGTACATTGGTGCAATCACAGGGCACGATTCATATACATTCAGAAATATTTTGATCATACTGTTACAGATATCCTTCATGGCATTTCCTTGATCACTATATAAAGACATTAATACTCTACCTTTAATATTTGCAAAGACTCATTCCAAAGCTAAAAAGTTCACGTACTGTGGTTGAATTATGTTTTACATGCAGACAGGGACCTACAAGCTCTCCATAAGTCTCTTTTATATCTATGCTTCTAATATTCCTTTTCCATGAATGCCCTTACGCACTTTGAGGTTCACAAACTTGTACAATGAAAGTTTATTTTTCACTCAAACCTGGGCAATGGAGAGTTTTCTAATTGAATAGCTTTTTTGACCATCTTTTCTCCAAGTGGTGACCCAAGAAATTGCAGGTATTTAGAATCTATTTTTGTAACTGCTATGTTGGGCACTTGACCTTTGAGATCCTGAGAAGGGTGTACAGAGAGTAGAATATCTCTCTGCAAGTTTTATGATTGGCCCTGGGGAGTTTTACACATTACCCTAACTTAGTCACATAATATTAGCTAGTTTCAAGTACAAATGGGCAATGTATGCTGAAATTAATAAGCAAATCATAGAATGTCTCCTACATCATCCTTCTGTTTGTGCTTAGGTAAGTCCCCTTCATGTTTACCAAATGGCTGCCACAGCAAATGATCTGACCTGTGGGAGATTATTACTTACAGATTTGGTGTCAAAGCAACTTACTATATGTAGAAAAAATAAACATGATTCTGTAAGAAGGGAAGGGGTAGTGAACACCAACCAGATAGTTCAGACATAAATCTACTGTGGATATGACAGAGTCAGGGCAGAATGTATGACAAAACCAAGAGAGAACAGAATCTCGAAAATATGGGGTGCTGGTGAGGATTATAGTGGCACTGGTTCTGGAATTAGATGGTCCCTGGTAGATTTAGTATAAATAGTCACAAAGAAATCATGAGATTATTTCACACATTGTAGTTTATTGAGCAGGACATGGAAACTGAGAAATGGGCCCTTGAGCTTCATTTATAATGCTGTGCTCTATGTAGTTGACTTTATTTCCTAAATAATGTTTCATTCTCAATGAATGTTTAGGCTAAAAACAAAGAGCACTGAACTGTAAAGATAAAATAAAATATTACCTTAATTGTCATTTACTTCATTGGAAAGTATAATTTACTTCATTAAAAACTGTTAGAAATTTATCATAATGTCTGTATATATTGTAATGCTTAACTTTTTCAATTCTCATAGATCTAAGGTAAAATATAATTATAATATTGAAATTATTTGATTGTGAAGATATAAATCTATGTTAATTGCTCTAATAACCTAGATAATTAATTACTATGCATTCCTAAAATGGAATACCATTAAGTTATTTTACTGTGATGGATGTAATCATTTTGATAATATAAGTAATCTACACATTTTTCTAGATTAATCACAGATGCTCCTCTAAAGCTGACTTAATGTGATGAATTATAATAGTTCACTTATCAACATCAAGGGTCTTTAAACTCTCTTAATAATCATATTCAAATTTTATCACTTAGAAACAGATTGATTTTTTACTCAAATTCACATATCAGGTGATATGTGACTTATTTTCTACAAAACATGTAACCTGTATATAATTATGAAATGAACTAAATATTCGAACTATTAAATAAATAGCTTATATTTTTAAAAACCCATGCTATCTGAATCAGTGTAAGCATTACTTAAATTAGGTCCTCCTGATTTCTTTCTAGGACTCAATAGCCCTTATTGATATATCATAACTCAAATTCATCCTTTAAAGTCACTTAAGTCTTTCAAAACGGGAAAACTCATTGTGAAATAACTATTTAAATCCTACATTGATGACTTTGTGTTACTTAAGTATAAAACGCAAATTTCCCAGGTGAAGTAGTTTAGTTTGGTATTTTGACCTGGAGGGAGAATATGGTAGAAAAAGAGACAAAAAGATGGGAGACTTAAAAAGATTATCTTTCTTTCTTTTGTTTTAAACCCCTTAGGTGAGCAGAACAGGCTTATGGCATAGCTAAAACACAACAGAGCAACCATGATGAGTGAAGAGCTAGGCTCCTCCTTTTTCCTTTACTTCAGGATAGCTTTGTGGGATCCAGAAGTTCAAGTTATCTGTTCCTCATTTCCAATGTACAGCCCTGTAAAACAAGACCCTAGAAAATAAATTGTTGTGCGTTTGTCTAAGTGTATGGAATCACAGTTTCAGATCTCCAGTGTAGAGAAGGAATTGACAAATGATTCCTGTGTTCCCTAGAATTGAACAGGAAGAGAAGTACTGAAACAAAACAGGCCACAGGGACAGGGACCAGAAGTTTCCATTGAGACTTCTGTGAAATATTAGTGAATTTATTCTAGTGATGCCTATGAAGCCAGAAGATATTTAGGGATATATGGTTTTAAATTTTTTGTTCATATAAAATGGGAAACTCTAAGATATTATGCTCGAAGGAAAAATTTTATTAATGCAGAGAAAGATAAAGAAGCGACATTTCTTGTACCCATGAAATTATTCTCTGAAATTCACATGAGCAATGAACGGTAGTTTCTAGTTCTTTGTGTGTACTTAAGTAATGATACAAAAAAATAATCAGTTCACCATGAGGTACAGTTCTTATTATTCTTTCTTTTCTTTAATGGGTACCATACATTACTAACATTTGATAATAAAATGAATTCCAAGTTCTTTTGAAACTTTTTTTTTTCCACAAAGCATCTTAGTGCTTTCTTAGTTTTAAGGAGAATTAAACTTACATTTCTTATTTTCCTTATAAGATATGCCTCTAGGTTAAAGGTTGATCTGTACACTGTTTTAATGATGGATTTATGTGTTCATTTTTTTTCTTTAATTCTAGCATTCACATTCAGCTATTAATGTGTGTCAGGTTCTATTATAGGTGATGGAATTGCAGAAGTAGGACAGTTCATGTCTTCAAAGAATTAAAAATCTAGCTGTAAAACATACTTATAAAAACTATGATAACCACATAGGCACTACCGAGGGCAAAGTATGAGATAGAGTGAAGTGCCCAAAACAATCCCTATTATAATTTGCCTTTGAGTGTAATGTTGAAAAGAAATTTTTTTGAGGCAGAGTCTATTGGGGAACTAGCACCAAACTTCACAGTGGTTCTTTCCCAGTGCTTGGTGGACACAGGAGAATGAAGGAAAATGAAAAGACAGATATGGATTTAAAGTTTTAAGAACAGCATGGGCCAAGGGGTCTTTGCTCTTTATTGCGAGGCATCAGCAAAGACCAAGACCCCATGCTAGCTGTATATTGATTTCAGACATCTAGTAGGGGAAGGCCAAAATCTTTACGTCGTAATTTTTGCTGAACTTGTATTCCCCAATTAAACTATGTTTTAAACTAGCTACATTAGACAGATTTATCTTTTACTATTATTGCTCTAAGTTATTTATGATATTAATACAAACAGAACATGGGACAGGGAACACATCTAGGAGCAGAATATCAAAGAAGACCCCAATAGGGCCAACCACACAAATCACAGCAGGGGCAATTACACTCAGACAGACTGACACTAATATGCTCAGACAAACTGATGCTCTGACCATACTAAGGCCACAGAAGAAAGGGGATATTTTTCTCCTTATCTAGTCTGAAGCAACTCTTGCTTTCATTAACAAGGTGCAAATATTCTGCCTTCCGTAACTCCCCCAAAGCACTCACTCTCTCTGAGGGGGGCAGCCCCGCCCTGGTGAGACTTGCCTGCTTAGTGACTTCACAGTGGGTCACTTTGCAGGAGAGGTGAAGTTTCAGCAAGATAGCCTCTCCAGTCTTAAAGCAGCTAGGCCTTTGGCAATGCATTTGGCACGAACCTTTGGGTTTCTCTGATCCGCTTCTCTTCTGTCTCTGTTCCGTTTTGCCCAACATCTGCATTAATTTTCTTAATTCATTTAGTAACCTACATATAGCTAACAATTGAATATTGGTTTTAAGTTTACTAAGCCATTATTATTAGCAAGGCAAGCACATTAAGATATGACTCTTCCCTTAAGTACCCATATGTACACCTGCAGAGTCTTAGTATGTTGACCAGGCTGGTCTTGAATTCCTGGGCTCAAGTGATCCTTCCAACTTAGTGTTTCAAGTAGCTGGGTCTACAGATGTGAGCCATCACATCTGACCAGCAATGTTTATATGAAGTGAAAATGGACTTGTTTTGTCAAGAAAATATAATTTGATTGTTTTCACTAAATGGAAAAATAAAAGAAGTTTAAATATAATTGATGTTTATATTAATGCACTGTGATCCACTATCACTTTTTAAATTCTAAACATTCTCAAAATATTGAATATAATGTTGGTGATTTTCTTCTGACTCATCCCCTTATATTTTCATATTGATTTCAACAATTTTTCTTTACCACATAATTAAAACTATGCCTAAAAATTTTAACATTTACTCCAGGGAACTATCTCTCTTCAGCAATATTGATATTTTTAATCTCTAGTACCTGTGAATCTGATCAAATTTGGAAATAAGGCCTTTGTGGGACTAATCAAGTTGAGGTCATATTGTATTAGTATAGGCCTTAATACAATGTGACTGGTGTTCTTATAAAAAAAGAAGCGATGCCTACACACAGACACACACAGGTGTACACACATGTACAGAGGCATGCACACACACACAGGGATATAAGGCTATGTGCTGATAGAGGCAAAGCCAGAAGTAATGTGACTGTAACCCAGGGAATGACCAAGGCTGTTGGCAACCACCAGAGGTTTAGGGGAGAGTTGTGAGATGGTTTCTCTTTTGCTGCCACCAGATGGAACATACCTTGTTCACAACTTGATTTCAGATTTCTGGCCTCCAGTACTGTGAGAGATAAATTTCTGATGTTTTAGGACATCTAGTTTGTGGAACTTTGTTACCGTAGCCCTTGGAAATTAATCCTGTGTTAATTTCCATAGTTTTGTTCATAGACTTCTTGGAAACTATTTTTTTTTGAAAATAAGAAGCATACTATAAGTTATGGTATTATTTACTCCATTGCTTATAATTATTCTGTATAACCTACCAAGTGAATTATTGTCATAGGATTCTTGAAAGTGACCCAGATGAAGTTTCAGATACATTTATTAAGGATCAACAGCCAGTATCATTGATAGACTTGGGAAAATCCTGTTCTTGCTGTGATCCTTAGAGGTCTTACCTTTTAGAATGTCTTCATCGAGATTTTTAAGTGCTCCTTTGGTACTGAGAAAGTCTGTGACTGGCAATCCCATGTGCCAGATGATGTGCTTGTCAGGGTGGCCCTTCTCAATTTCTCCTTTGTGAGATTCTACCTGATCATCTGTCTTCTATATGGATGCAACCAAATGGCCTGGGGACTCCGGTACTTGTATCCCTCGGTCTTTTTTGTACTTTAATGTCTAAACCCTGGTTCCATGAATGTGGCCCGGTCAATGGATATTTCCTGCTCATTGTATTATAATTCTTCTATAGGATCATGCAGGATTGGGCTGCTGGAATACTACCCTTTTGGAATGCCGTTTCATTCACATTGGACATAGGAGAATTCTGGGATCTGAGTGTGAGCTTCTTGCCAGTTTCCGTCTAGGCTTTCACCTGTCCTCATTCTTTCAGTGCTGAGTCCCATCTGTAAAACCCAAGGATGGTCACCCAGCCTCTTCAGTCTTGGTGGCATATTTCAGGGTGTATCCTAGGATGGCACAGCCTATCTGCTGTGTGGGATTTTGAGTCTTTTGCTCTACAGTGTCAATAGGCCCTCTGGTTGATGGTCTTTCTGTGTCCAATCCATGTGGTCATGTTGTGTACATCTGGGTCATTCTTAAGCCATGACAGATGAGGGACAGGCATTCTTTGATTAAATGGGACTTTCTGTGTCTATCACTTATCCACCTGGGTGGTGGTTGTGTGTAGAAGGCCAATGCCAATAGTGAAGCGATCATCTTATAGAAGTGTATTGATTGTGGCCTAAAGAGTTTGAAAGTAGCCATATTTTCCAGGGTTCTTGAAGAAAGAAGTGGTTAGCTTCTTGTTAATATGTCTTTAGAAGTTGTCTGGTTTTAGCCTCCTCAGGATAGCTAAATCAATGACCATTCATATACTTTGCAATTTCAAAAATTTTATTGTTCTTTCTCTATTGCTATTGCTCTTTTATATGTTCTTTGACATTGTAGGATTTTTGTTTATTCATTACCATTTTAGCTGAGATTTGAGGAGAGGAATTAAATATGCATTCAATGTGTCTTTTAATTATAACTCTTGAGCAACAACAAATTCTGTCTTTTTGCTTCTCTGCTATAGTATTTCTCTTCTTGAAATTGTAAACATTGACTATAGTACAAAATTCTGATCAAATATAGTGAAGAGAAGGGTTTTATTACATTTCTATTATAAAGCAGTTGCAAAACCCGAAAATGACACACAAAAAACTCTCACACACAGAAAATAAGACAATAATTTTGTTGAAACTAGAAATCAGGCACAACTCACAAAATGATACTTAGAAATAGGTCAGAAGATATGGGAAGTAATACAGGAAAAATGCAAAAAAAAGTGGCAGAAATGATGGTGAGAACATACATATCAATACATTTCTTACAGCAAGTAAAATTTTTCAGAAATAAACTGACTTAGAAATAAAAGGCAGACGAGTAGCAATAATATGTACCATAAGTTCTGCTGAAATATATTCATAAATATGGGTGTGAGTCTTTAAAAAAATCAATAAAAATGTAAAAGGAAATGAAGCTGATTGGACAAGCAAAAGACAGGAGTCATGATATACATATCGAATAAGATGGATGTTGATAGACTATAGACTTTAAAAAGATAGCAGAAGAGAGGCAGCCTATGTGGAATTCTAATTCTTAACAAACCCACGTTTTCAATGATCCTGTCTGTAGCCAAAGTGTATTCAGCATAGTCAGTGAATAATTTTCAGTGGTAGTGAAACTCTAATATTCCATTGGCAGTTTGGAAAAAAATAACCTTTATTTTCTAAAATATTAATACCCAGAAAAAGCTAATCTTTTGAGAGGAATGGATAAGAATTGAGTCAAGTTTGGTGTTTTAAATAAAATTATAAAATATTTTAAGTAAAATTATTTTGCAGAATGAGAAATCTGTTTTGTTTTTACAAAAGTAGCAAGTACATATATATATATATATATATATTCAGTCTTGCATACATTCTAATGTTGAGTGCATAATTTATTTATTTATTTCTCAATCCAGAAGAATTCTACTGGTAAAACTCTTTAAGTTAACTTGGACTCACTCTCCAATTTTACAGCTTGGGCATACTGGAAACCTTTCCTATAATTATTTCTTTCATCTAAACGAAAAATATTATAATTACTATTATGAAATGTTACATGAACAATTTCCTTTCTTAGTAGACTAGCACTTTATGCAACATGTTACTTTGCATAAAATTCTAATAATAAGGGTATGCTTTAGGGTAGATTTAAATTAGACTTAGATGTTCAGGCTGATAATAGTTCTTTGTAGGACTTAACTTTTTATATTGATACATTAATAAAACTATAGAGCAGTAGGAATTAAATATATTTTGTTATTCTAAACATTGAGGTATTTAAAATATTTTTTAAAGGAAAAACACAGTAACTATGGATATTGTTCTTCATTTTAAGACCATTTCAGATAATGGTCTCTTGGTAACACCCCCTCACTCCAATGAAAAAAATCCCTGAATTGTTGCTGATTTCTATGTTTTGACTCCTGTTATTACTGATTTCAGGATACCCATCTGATGTCACTGAAGGCAAGGTAGAGGAGAGCATGATTGCCTTTCCTTGGCTATTTGAGCCATCTCTAGCAAACCACCTGATTAATATACAGGCATGCATCTCTTAGTGGTGGAGATGCATTCTGAGAAATGAATTAAGATATTGTTGTGTGAACATCATAGAATACATTCACATGAACCTAGATGGTATAGTATGACATATTACTGTACTGAATATTAATAGGCAGGATATTCATAGTACAGTAATATGACATAATAGGTTATAACATATAGCCTACAGTGTATTGTAGGTTAGCTGAATGCTATTGGCAATTGTAACAAAATGGTATTGTCTATCTAAAAATATCTTAACATATAAAGATATAGTAAAAAATACGATATAAAAGATAAAAAATGGTACACCTGTGTAGGAAACTTACAATAATGAATGGAGCTTGCAAGACAAGTAATTCAGTAGGTAAGTGATGAGTGAGTGTGAAGGCCTAGGACATTTCTGTACAGTATTATAAACACTGTATACACTTAGACTTAACCAAATATATAATTTTTTTCTTTCTTCATTAATATATTAACCCTAGCTTACTATCACATTTTCACCTTATAAACTCTTAATTTTTTAAAAAAGCTTTTTGACTCTTAAGTGAAAATACTTAACTTAAAACACAAAAACCTTGTGTAGTTTTACAAAATTATTTTCCTTTTTTATTGTTTGGGATTTATCAAGAGTACAAAGAATTAGCTTACACTGATTGTGTATATTATCTTACCTGACTTTACAAAATTATGTTCATTCTTCATATCATAACTTGTACAACTATTTTGTCAAAAACTGAGACACAAACAAACACATTATCCTAGGCCTACCTACATAATCAGATCTTTGCTACTGCTGTCCTCCACCTCCACATCTTGTCCCACAGGGAGGTCTTCAAGAACAATAACATGCATGAAGCTCTCATCATCTATGAAACAATTGCTTCTTCTGGAATGCTTCCTGAAGGACCTGCCTGAGGCTATTATACAATTGACTCTGACTTTTTAATAAGTAGGAGTACTCTCTAAAACAATAGTACTTTGTAAAAATTATAGTGTAGTAAATATACTGACCAGTAATATAGTTGTTTATTATCAAATATTATGTAATGTATATAATTGCATGTACTATAATTTTATGTGACTGGCAGTGAAGTAGATAGGAGCACACCAACATCACAGCACAAACATGTATATAACTTTATGATAGCTGTAACTTTATGATAGCTATAATATTACCAGATGATAGGAATTTTTCAAACCTATTATAATATTATGAAACCCCTATAGTATATGCAGTCCATCAATGACCAAAATGTTGTTATGTGGCATATGATTATAATCATTTTGTAAACATTCTTTTTTTTCTTAAAATTAATAGACATTTTTTTACCTGCTTTATTAAAAATCAGATGAGAATATGTAGATAGTTTCATCCCCCAGTTTTATATTCAAAGTTTTAGGTCTAGGTCTCTATTTTTGTGCCAGTACCTCACTATTTTGGTTATTATAGCCTTGTAGTATAGTTTGAAGTCTGGTAAAGTGATCCCTCTCTCTCTGTTCTTAATGCATGCATTTGGATTGGTAGTTCAGGGTCTTTTCTGGTTCCATAAGAGGTATCTACTTTTTTCTAGATCTGTGAAAAGTGGAGTTGGTATTTTAATGGGGATTACACTGCATCTGTATATCACTTTGCGTAGTATAGCCATTTTAACAATATTGAATCTACTGATCCATAAATATGATATGTTTTTCCATTTGTTTACATACTCTGTAATTTTTTTCTTAAGTATTTTATTTTCTTTGTTGATACTTAGAAAGGTATCTTTCAGTTGATGCTCAGCTTGACTGTTGTTGGATTATATGAAAGATGCTGATTTGTATACATTTGTTTTGTACCCTGAAACTTCACTAAATGTTTTTATCAATTTCAGGAGTCTCTTAGTTGAATCTTTGGGTTTTCTAGATATAAGTTCATGTTCTCAGCAAAAACTTATGCTGGGAAAAAAAATCTCTATTCAAAAAATGGTGCTGAGAAAACTAGATAGCCACATATAAAAGACTAAAACAGGATCTTCACTACTCACCAAAATTAATTAATGGTGGATAAAAGACTTAAAGCATGAAACTATAAAAATTATACAAGAAAATATTGGAAAAACTCCTGAAGATATTGGCCTGAGGAAAGAAGTTATGAAGAAGACCTCAAAAGCAATCACAACAGCAACAAAAATAAACAAGTGGGACCTGCTCAAATTAAAAAGGTTCTGTATAACAATGGACTCAATCCATATAGTAAACAGACAACCCACAGAATGGGAGAAAATATTTATGCTATGGCAAAAGGCTAATAATCAGAATCTACAAAGAACTTAAAGTAAATCAACTACCAAAATTAAACAACTCTATTAAAAGTGGGCAAAAGTAATGAACAGAAATTTTTCAAGGAATATAGTCTTATGGCTAAAAAATACATAAAAAATTGCTCAACATCTCTAATCACTAGGAAAATGAAAACCCAAACCACCTAACTCCAGTGGGAATGGCACTTATCTAAAAGGCCCAAAACAGCAAGTGCTGGTGTGGATGTGGAGAGAAAGAAACACTCATGTACTGTTGGTTGGAATGCAAACTTGTACAATCTCTAAGGAAAGTAACATGGAGATACCTCAAAGAACTAAAAGTAGACTTGTCCTTTAGGACGGCTGACACTTGCACTCAAATTTTTATAGCTGCACAATTCACAATTGCAAGAACGTGGAAACCACCCTTATGCCCATCAATACATGAGTAGTTTAATTAAATGTGGTATTTGTGCACCATGGAGTACTAGCCAGCCATAAAAAAATGGTGATCTAGTATCTTTTATAAAAACCTGGTTATTCTTGGAGATCATCCCTTTACCTGAAGTATTGCAAGAATAGAAAACAAACACCCCATGTAGTCTATACTAAATTGGAACTAGGTGAGCAACACTTAGGTTCATATAAGGAGGTAAAACTCAGTAGTAATAAAGTAGGTGGGAAGAGAGAAGAGGAGGGATTAGGTTAATTCACAGGTGAAGGATACATATATAATCTTGACTTGAAATGTACAAAACAAACTATGTAAATGAAATGTGTATACTCATATAATATTCTGAAATTTAAAAAGTTTTTGAAGGAGCAAACCCCCTCAAAAGAAAACAAATTAATAGACATTTTTCAAATGTTAAGTAGAACAGAATGGTTTATAATGAAAATTGATCCAAACCTCATTCTACCTGCTTCTCACTCAAAGATACTCTTAAACTATTTCTAATTTTAGATCTCTTGGATAATGTTTCCTCACAAATCTAATTTGCTAATAAGGCTTTTTAAAAAAATTGGCAACAATACAAACACTTACAAGTCTTTCAAATGAGATTGTTTTCCATTAACTAATAGCTTGCCCTCTCTATTTTCTAATGTATCTGCAATTCATATAGTTGGAAATAAAGTTATTATAAAGGTTAAAGTTAAATAAAATAAATGTATTATACATAAATAAAATTTAATAATTAATTTTAAATGTCACTTTAATTAATAAATTTTATAATGTTTAATAATTAATAGATTAATTAATTTAAATAATTTATTAATCATTTCTTCTGTTTCAATACTCCTTTTTAAGCAATCGTGTATTTATATATTCGTGCTTTTCATCTTTTTTTCCTTAGCATTATGTTCTTAAATGACAAAGTATTGCTTGAATTTATGATTGTAATTACAGCTACTTATAATTTTTTTATTTCCCAAATTAAGTTTTTCTTTTAGGTTTTTTATTTTTCTCTTTAACTTTATCTTTTATTATTTCTGTTTTTCACATAGCTATTGACCTTTGATTGTCTATTCATATTTATCGAATGTGAGATGGGGATTATTTGACTATGGAATAATTCTGAGTGTTCTCTTCAGCTATATAGAAAAATTTTCCCCTAGGGCATTTAGGTTGTCTTGCAGCATCTTTTGTAGGTAGGTAGATTGCTCAGGCTCCAAGTTGGGATTATCCTGGGGAAGGAGAATGATAGAATAGAGAAAGTTCAAACTCCAGCAAATAATGTACTTGCTCTAGGTTGTCTGGTTGTGCTCATGCATTTTTTCCCTATTTATTTAGATAAGAGGTGGAGTAGGGGTGTGTGTGTGTGTGTGTGTGTGAGAGAGAGAGAGAGAGAGAGAGAGAGAGAGAGAGAGAGAGAGAGAGAGAGAGATTGATTGTGTGATTCTCTTCGGCAGAATGTGGCCAGTTGCCTGCTCTCCACAGTTTAGTTTGGAGGAGAGAGAAAAATGGATAGAGAGGAGGCACATGGGTGGGAGAGCAGACTGGTGCAGTTGCTTCATGGACAGAAACTGTACCAGTCAGTCCCTTCCTCCTGCACCTATCCATTGTTCTAGGCTTTTTACCTGCAGATTCCAAGTCCTCTGCCTCTGTAGAGTTTTGCCAAGAATATATGCCTTTCTGTCTGATGCAGACTATCTCCATGCATTCTAATTTGACTTTATTTTTCTGTTTGATATAATGAAGACTGTAATGTGTCTTCATATCTTTCTCAAATGTTTGAAATCTCTACAACATCAAGGGTCCTTCTTTCATTCTCACTTTTCTGTGAGTTTATTCCATTTATTTCTGAAAAAAATATGAGTAAGAGTTAAAACCTTTAATGGAAATGTCATCATCATTGGACCTGTTGCACAGTGAATCTGTTTGAATCTTACAGTCAGTGAACTACTCTAATGAATTCTTGGGGGCTTTGCACATTGTGTCTAGTATATATTCCTGGTTATGTGGGATTTTTTTATATTCCTTATGGACATTTTAGTTGAGATTTGAAGAAAGGAATTCGATGTGAACACTCTAGCTAAATTCTGAGCAATGCCATCAGGGTTTTCATTCTTGTTTGCTTTTAGGAAAATATCAGTATCAGGAAATTCTTTTCCTCTAAAATTCATAAAATTTCTGTTCATAATTTTGTTTTTTTTAAATTAGGAGCATCTTATATGAAGTTTGGAGTACATTTATGAAGATCTGTTCAGATAGAAGAATAAAACAAAATCTTAAAAATTATTATAATTCATGTTGCTGGATCTGGTTTCTTTTTAAATCATAATATAAATTTGTATTGTTTAATACTTCTTTTGATAAAGCAATATTTAGGAAACATTTTATGCCATTTTACTTTGGACTGAACTATAAGGATTATTTAATTATCTACTTTAACTGTTATATATTCTTTAAAGACGATCTTATATATTCCTATATCAGATATAATTTGATTTGGGGAGAGGTTTAGGGATTCAAGGAAATTGACATTATGAAGACAAATTCAGTTAATTGACTGATAGTTTCACTATCAATGAGCTCAATTGAATTCCCCAAACTTGAATATTATTTTATAAAGACCTATAATTTTATTTTCCAAATATTTAAACCTTACAATATAACTCTAACTATTCATAGTTATTTAACTGGTTAGTTATTTAAAGATTAACCCTTTATTTTAATAATATAGAATGGTTTATCTAAGAACTATGTTTGTATTTTCTAGTAAATTGTAGAACTAATAAAATAAATACTTGCATCACTAATTTACCCATATACTGCTATGAATGCAGCTATTCTTAGAACCTAGTTCCTCTATGTGGTAGACTATATACATCTATATGTATATATAGCTTATGTATATATCATACTAAATAAAGAAAATTAACATATATGCTTGAATTTGAGTCACATAGTATTCTTTGTTTCATATATACACAAAACTAATTCATATATGGGTGTATACTTGTGATACATAAATACTATTTCTTTTTATAAATATCTACATGAGTTTTCAAAGCTAGATTAAGAAGAATACTTAAGAAGATGTATTCCCCCCTCCTCCCATGCCTTGGTATTCTATACCAGACATTCCTTTTTAGTGAGCGGTTAGGGTTAATCTGACACTTTTCAGACTGAAAGGCAAAAACATTTATCTTCACTAACAAACAATTTGTGAGTACTTTGCCTGGGTTGTGACACACTTGCTCTAACACAATTCTTATTCTAGTCTATAATAAAGCCCCTGTAATATTTTTCATCCTCTTACTGAATTTGTGTGTAATGACCAAATGGCACCAAAGGTTGATTGAAATATACATTTTAAAAGTTTATGTAAAACTTTATGTCTTTGAAATTTAAAAAGTAATGTGGATTATTTTGCATGTACTTGGTGGGGAGAAACTTTATTTTTTTTCTGAATATAAATGTAATTTGTGTTTCTACTAGAAAACTATAAGAATATGAGAAAATGCCAAGATAAAATATTAACATCTATAATCCTACTAATCAAAGCTAATTGATATTGGCTCAGTGCCTATAGCTCAAGCAGCTAGGGCTCTAGCCACATACAAGGGAACTGGTGGGTTTGAATCCAGCCCGGGCCCACAAAACAACAGTGATAACTATAACCAAAAAATAGCCAAGCATTGTGGTGGGCTCCTGTAGTCCCAGGTACCTGGGAGAGGCAAGAGGATAGCTTAAGCCCTAGAGTTTGAGGTTGCTGTGAGCTGTGGCTCCATGGTATTCTACCCAGGGCAAGTCTTGAGATTCTGTCACAAAAATAAAAAAGATAATTGATATTAATATTTATATATCCTTTAATAATGTTTAAGCATAGGTATGCTTGATATTTATTTAATGTAGAAATTGTGCAGTTTATAGTTGCAGACTTGGCCTGTTTTTGAATGGCATTTCCTATGTTATTAACACCAAAAGGCTTAATCATTTTAATGGATGCGTGGTATTCTATCTTATGTATTCTGACATGTAATCTCCCCCTTATTGGATAGTTGCTTTATTTTCATATTTTGCTAAAGTACAACATGAGAAAATTCATTTACAAATTTTTATGCACATCTACAGTGGTTTTGGCCATTTAAAAATTTTTTTGTGTGTAACCTGATTATTCCCTTAGTACATTTTTACCTATCTCTATTTGTATTTCTTATTGACTTACTGGAGTCATTTTTTCTATAGCTGTATAGACTTTTGGACTATTGTATATGTTGCAAATGATTTCTCCTGTTTTTAGTTACTTTACATTGTGTGATCATTTTTTTATATGCACTTTAATTTAAAATGTCCATTTTAGCATAGTCTCTATTAAAACCTGGTTGGGTTGGCAGTTTCTCAAAAAGGTAAGCATACATCTACTTTAATATCCAGCAACTGTATTACTTTGTGTTTATTTCAAATAATTAAAAATATATGCCCACAAAAGGCTTATACAAAAATGTTCATTATAGCATTCTTCATAATAACAAACTATTGAAAGTAAACTAAATTTACATAAAAAAGTCAATTAAAATATATAGTATATTCACAAAATGTACCATAATTCAGTAGTAAAGAGAAAATATGGATTTACATAAAAACATAGGTGAATCTCAAAGACAGATTCATTGAGAGAAACAAGAACCCAAATAATATACTGTGTAATCTACTGTGAAGTTTCACTAGAGAGTGAATAATTCATAGAATTAGCAATCAGAAGAATGTTTGCCTCTTTGAAGGGGAAAAGGACAGAATGGAAAGGCACATATGGAACTTTTCAGAAGTTTTGGTAATGATTGTTCTCATTTTGAGCGTTGGTTACATTGATTTATATTGATTACCACTCAACAAACTCTACTATCATGGGCTTATTTGTGTGGGCTTATTTGACTTATTTATTGATAAGCTTGATATCTTGAAGCCCTAACCCCTAGTACATTAGAATGTGACTGTAATGGAGATAGACCTTTAAGGAATTAATTAAGGTGAAATGAGTTTCTATAGGTGGCTTTAATCCAATTATTATTGGTGTTGTGCAGAGATTAGGACACAGACACACACATACTTTCTATGTAAAAACACAGAAAGAAGACAACTATCTACAAGTCAAGGAAAGAGCCCTAAGAAGAAACAAACTTTTTCTATTTATCTCCTTTCTTTGACTAATAGCTTCACTATTGATGTATTTAATGGAAAATATTTATTTTACATTTTAAATTCAAATAATAGAGCCTACTATTAATATTTACCCTTCAATGGATCTGAATTTGTCCAAAATAAAATAAAAAATATCTATCTATCTATCTATCTATCTATCTATCTATCTATCTATCTATCTATCAATCATCTATCTATGTACCTAACTACCTACCTACCTGTCTGTCTGTCTATAATCATCTATTCACACGTAATGGACACATACATATAATCATCATTAATATTTAGGGCAAAGTACTTTTTGTATAATAGTTTTCTTTGATTGGGTGTACTTTCTAAACATTTTATCAGCATAAATGTGCTATATAAATGTAACTGTGATCTATAAAAATGCACTTTGTTTCATTCAAATTAAACTGTATGCAAATGTGCCAGTTAATCTTCTTAGAGATGATATACTTCTTTAGATAAGGTCTGTCATCTGATACTTTGAGGCAGGTTTTGGACAATCAGTGTTAAATGATTGAATTCATGATGAGGAGGAGGCAGAAATGAGTTCCTATAGGTCACTTTAATCCAATGTACTATAAATTCCAAATTTATAGTAGTCTTAAATACAGGGTGGCCACCCTGTACTATAAATTCCATGGATATATAGTTCAGCATACCCTTCAGTGGTGGTATAATAATTTCTTTAGAATTTTTGGATTTAGTAATAGAAATGAATAATGAACCTGTAAGTTGGTCTTATGGCAATGGGACACTGCCCCTTATGGCCACCTGCTAAATCTCCAGTATATATGTTTCTTAAATCATAGCACATGATGATAGTGTTTAAATATTTATTAAGTATACTGGGTGAATCTAGTTAAATTCAAAGTGAAACTTACTTAATTCATATTATCTAAGTTTTACAACTTTCCAACTTGTATAACTACCACTACATGTTTATAAAAAGTCCAGAGAAATTTTTAGTGTAGAAATACTGAAACACAACAAGCAAGCATGATTTTCTCACCAAAAAAAAAAAAGAAAAAAAAATGCATGCATGATCAGCTTCCTGCTACTAGAATAATTTAGTGCTTCACTGAGTTGTAACCTAACAAAGAGTACTACAGTTGTCCATGTTAATAAACCATACTATTAAATATGCTAATTTTCCTAAAAGCTTGATTAGAAAAATAATAATATGGTACACCAGTACTAAAAATTATTTTAAGGTTGATATTTATATTTAAAAATTGATGATATTATAATTTTAAACAATTTTCCAAAGAGCACAAGTTAAAATACTGTTTGACAGCATGAGTTTTTTAATGTCATCTATTTATGTAATGACATATTTTGCATTTCATAATCACCTTAGCACAATTCAAATAAATGAAGTGAAATAGAATTTTCTTAATAGTACAGTGATGTTTAATTTTGAAATATGAATAAACTGGGTTGCTAATGAAGTTAAATTCACAATCCCACAGCAATTTAAGTCTTTTTTTAGGTTTTACTTTAAAAAAAAAAAAAAGCCCCATTAACAAATGACGCACTTCTGACTCCTTGTATTACATAAAGTTTGAAATGATCTAAAAGACTGTACTTTGTGAACTCTGTGGATGTACATATTACATAATTATTATTTATTATCATCATACTCTGAAATGGTAAATATAAATTACATTTATATAAATCAAGGAAGATTTCATATTTTCTTACATTTTGTTTTCTGTTATGTATTACATATTGTGAAAAATAATACTTTATGTTTTTAAAATGTTTAATTTATGGGCATCACCTATGGCTT
Source organism: Arctocebus calabarensis (assembly GCA_963573935.1). Classification (NCBI taxonomy): domain Eukaryota; kingdom Metazoa; phylum Chordata; class Mammalia; order Primates; family Lorisidae; genus Arctocebus; species Arctocebus calabarensis. The sequence goes on from CAUYON010086639.1 coordinate 17,649, forward strand.
AATGGGTAGGGTGTCAGCCCCATATACCGAGGGTGGTGGATTTGAACCTGGCCCCAGCCAAACTGCAACAAAAAAAAAGCCGGGCATTGTGGCAGGAGCCTGTAGTCCCAGCTACTCAGAAGCCTGAGGCAACAGAATCACTTAAGCACAAGATCTGGAGGTTGCTGTGAGCTGTGACGCCACAGAACTCTATCAAGGGTGACAAAGTAAGACTCTGTCTCAAAAAAGAAAAAAGTTTAATTTATAATTCTTCCCAGTTTGGCAAAGTTAGAGAATATGCAATTAACTATCCTATAATTATGCATTTTAACTAATGTTGTGATTTTAAAAATGGGATATTACGTTTTTGCCTGTATTTTTCACTGTAAATGAAATGACAGTAGAAGTGCCAGATATGAGACCAGGAAGATTATGGTATCTATTGTAGTCAAAGAGCTGGTATGCACACTGCACAGAGGAGAGAACATGAAAAGGTAGGGATAGATATGGAAGCTGTTTTTGTGCTTATTGATGTACAAGTACAGACTAAAAAGGTCTTACCTCTGCATAGTTCATACTGTTACATGTGTGTTGCTTCTGTCATTAATTAAGTCAGTACTATAGGTACCATAATCTTGCTGGTCTTTCATATGACACTTCTTAGGTTATTTCATTTACAGTGTAAAGTGAGGCTGAGAATGAGACTTATGAAGAAAAGGAGGTCTGTGTAAGGAAAGAGCAGTAGGCTCTTTGAGAGTGGTTTTGGGGAAACAGCCCCTAATTGCCAGAGGAAAATCTCTCAAAAAACTTATATCAGGATGCAGAGAGAAGGCATAAATGTAAAAATCTAAGTTTTAAAAAATATAGAATTATAATGTTTTCTTGGAGAATTATTCTTGGAGAATTTATTCCAAGATTTGTGATATAGATGATAATAGCAGTTTTTCCTTTGTAGGCAGTGAAAAATGCTGATAGTATTTGCCTCTTGAAATATCAAGGGAGATAGAGGTAGAGTGGAGAGATAGGGATAGAGATAGAGGAAGAGTGGAGAGGTTTTGGCTAAGTAGAGAAGACTGGGTTGGACCTTCTAAGATATATATTAAGAATAAAGAACAGGAATACCAGACCCCTATGTACACATAAGCAAAAAGAAAATAGTGTTTTCTTTCTCCTAGAAAAACTAGTGCATAATTAATGTCTTCTTTTGTGTAGACAAAGGAGTGTTTTTAACAGTTAAGAGATTTCTTTTTGCCTAACTTAAATTTCATCATAGAATCTATGGTGCAATAATCAGTCAGTACCATGAAAATCAGATTTAGTTTAATCTGGAAAAAAAGTCTATTTTCATAAACAAGTCTTCAGCATTAAAACAGAGCTCTACTTGATCTTTTAAATTAGTTTGATGAGAATTCTCTTTCTAGAATTAAAAAAAAACACAATAAGAATATTTATTTTATATTGGGAATTGTTTCAGATATATATGAATAAATAAGAACATTTTAAGTCTTTGTTATCATGTAATTTGGACTTAGTTAATGTATATTAAATCATTTTGAAAATGATAGCTTTGGTCATTTATCTTTTTTGTTTTTTATTTTGTTGTTAAACGTAACCAACTAGACATAATTACATTTATATATTATAAAGCTTTAGTTTCTTTAGTCTTTTCTTATTTACTGAGCAAAAAGTATTATTTTCTCACTACAATTGATTTATAGAATAAAAACATATTCAGTCCAAGTTTAAAATAAAGAAAATTAAGCAACAAAATGTTGAGTTACTGATGCTACTAAGTTTTTGTTTATTTCTTTTTTGCCAGTAAAATCCTTCCAAGAAGCCATTGCATTGGCACAACTTCCTCAATTACTTTCCCTCACTAATGCCTTTAATTATGATGCATTAATTATGAGAATGGTAACAAAAGGACTAGAAAAAAACAACTCATACTAAGCCTAAATATTCCTAATTAAAAGATGAGGCATATTTTCACTGAGATCATGCAAATACACAGGGAAAAAATGAGTTGACTCAACTATGTATGTCTCTGATAGTTAATGTTACTTATTGTCATTGTTAAATTGTTTTTCTCCATTTACTTTAGGCTATGTATTTTCTTGCTTTACTTAAATTATGGAAATATTTGTGTCAAAGAAGAACAAATTAAGCCCAATGTAAGTAGAAGAATATAAACAATACAAACAAAATGAAGCAATAAAATAGAAAACAGGGAAACATAGAGATATCAGTGAAATGAAAAGCTGGTTCATTGAGAAGGTCAATGAAGTTAATAAATGTCTACTCAGACTGATCAGAGAAAAAAGAGTAGATTCAAAATACCAATAACAAGAATGAGTAAGTCTCGAACTACAGATTCTACAAACATTTACAAGATAATCAGGGAATATTAAGTACAATTTAATGACTAATGATTTCAATGACTCAGAAGAAAGAAGCAAATTCCTTAAAAGATACAAACTACAAAACTCCCTCAAAAAGAAATATTAATGCATGACCTGAATAATAAGAAATCAGTGAGGTTGAACATCTCACTTTATTTCCCTCTTACAAGGGTTCTTTTCATATCTTTTTCCCATTTATTGGTTTTTTAAAAAAAATTTATTTGTATATCTTTCATCACTTTTAGACATTGCAAGTAACTTCTCCCTGTTTTCTATTGGTTATTTTCATTTATGGTGTCTTTTATTGAATGAAAATACTTAATGTATTAAAATTGTTCAAATTTTTGTATAATGGATTTTACTTTTGGGGTTTTATTTAGGTATCTCTCCATGCATCGATGAAAAGATCTATGTATTTTTATTTATTTTCCTTATGTTTTGCCATTTTGATGCACAACTTTAATTTTCCTGCATTCTAATTTGTTTAATGTTCAATATAGCAATTCCTCTTCATACTGGTAATTTTCTAACCCCTTATCCTATTCTATTGGTCAGTTTGCTCTTAACCAAACAACTTTATTACTGTGTTTTTAAAATACACTTTAATAGTGGTTTAATGAACCTTCCTACTTTCTATTTCCTTTTTGTTCAAAACTGACACAGGGCTTTTCAAACACTTTTACTTTCCTGTATATACTTTTCATTAATCATACTGACTTCCTCAAAAACTTTTTGTGAAATTTTTATTGGAATTATTTTGACTTTACAGTTTTCATTAATCATATTGACTTCCTCAAAACTTTTTGTGAAATTTTTATTGGAATTATTTTGACTTTACAGGTTAATTTGGGGATAATTGGAATACTTACAGTGATAAATGATTTTTATCAATGCACATGGTGTAACTTTATTGACGTCTTTTTTTGAATATTTTAGTAAAGTGTTTGCATAATTTTTAATGAAGGTCTTGCTCATGCTTTGTTTAATATTTTTGAGAAGTTCCTCACATTTTTCTTGTTTTCCTTTTAAGAATATATATACAGTTAAATGTTGGATCTATTGTATTGGCTTTCTGATTTTTAAAGAGTTTCCCTCTTACTTAGTTTATCTTTTATTTTATTTTCCATATGGTTACACTCTTTGAATAACTTGTGTGAGTTTATCTTCTAAACATTGAATTATCATTTTAATTTTAAGCAACATATATTTAATTTTTAAAGACTATTTCTTATTTTCTAAGTGTTCTTTCTTCATATTATTGATGTGTATATTGCAGAAATACTTTCTTTTATTTTTCAGGTAATATTAATCATGTAATTTAAAAATATACTTCATTTGTAAGAGTGATTTTAGGTTGACAGCTAAACTGAGAAGAATGTACAGGGATTTCCCATATGCCCTCTTCCCCTACACATGCATAAACTCCTCAATCATCAGTAATCCTAAATCAGAGTGGTACAATTATTATAACTGACACATCATTGTCACCTAAAGTCCATTAGGCTTTAGTCCTTAGTTTCCATTAAGGCTTACCCGGGTATTGTGCATTCATTGTGTTTGAACAAATTTATAATGACATTTATCCACCATTACAGTATCATACAGAGGAGCTTTATTGTCCTAAAAAATCCTCTCTGCTCCAGGTATTCATCCTTCTAACCCCTGGAAAACACTAAACTTTTTACTGTCTCCATAGTATTGTCCTTTCTAAAATGTCATATAGTTAGAATCTATAGCATGTAACCTTGTCAGACTAGCTTATTTTTCTTAACAGTATTCATTTGTTTCCTTCATCTCTATGTGTGATTTTATAGCTAATTTTTTTTAGGTAGTGAATAATATTCCATTATTTGGATGTATCATAGTTTTATCCATTCACATACTAAAGAGCATCTTATTTTCTTCCATGTTTGGCTTCTATAAACATCCATGTGTAGGTTTTCATCCTTTTGCGTAAATATCAAGGAGCATGATTTCTGGATAGTATGGTAAAAGTATGTTTAGTTTTTTAAGAATACAGCAAACTGTCTTTGAAGTGGCTGCACCATTTTGGAGTCTGATCAGTAATTAAGCTGAGTTTCTGTTGATCCACATCCTCTCTAACATTTGATAGTTTTTGGCTAATTCTAACAGGTGTGTAGAATCATTTTAGGCTGAATTTTGACAATTCTAATAGGTGTATAGTGGTGCTAGGGCCAGGTTTGAACTTGCCACCTCCAGCGCTCTACTCCTTTGAGCCACAGGCACCACCCTGGCCCATTTTAAAAATTAGGTTATTATTTTATTGTTTAATTTTAAGAGCTCTTCATGTATTTTGCATAATAGTCCTAATATTTTCTCCTTGTCTGTGGCTTTTCTTTTTCCTTTTTTAAAATTATCTACACAGTGTCTTTTGACAAGAAGAACATTTTGATTTTAATAAAATGCAGTTTATCAATTTCTTTCATGGATTATGCTTTTGGTATTTTATCTCAAAAGTCATTGCCAAATTCTAGGTCATCTAGACTTTCTCCTATGTTATCTTCTAAGGCCTTTATAATTTTGTGTATTACATCAGGGTCTGATATCAATTATTATATATTTGAAGTGTTTTCCTCCTTGTATCACTTCACTTATCCTGAGTTGCTTTTTATTTGTTCATTTGTTTTGGTCCCTCCTTTGCATTTGGGAAAATTTTCTTTGAAGTTTGGTGATGATTTATTCACCATTCATATCTAAGGATGATGAGCTTTGTGTATGGAAAGGATTTGTGTAATTATTTGGTGGTCCAAAAAAAAAAAATCCACCTTCTTAATTAGGGCATCTCAAATGTTAATTTCTATAGGTCCTTTATCTCTTTGAAGAACGAGCTTACATATATGAAGCCTTGCTTCCTGTGTCCCAGAGTTGATTAAAAGAGGGTTTATGGGTGTAAGGAAGGGTATTATTGTTTTGGGGGGTGTCACTGTTTCTTTTAGTCTGGCAGTTCACCTTTGTCTTATTCTGAAATGGAGTCCCTGAGTGCAGAGCATTTGTGGTTACATTTCCTTGGGCAATATATCTTGCAACTCTTCTATGAAGGAGGCTATGGGACCAAAGATTCTCAGACTGAACTGCTTCTTGAGTAGACTGAGTTACTTCTTCTACCTCTACTTGAATCTCTTAGTTGAATTTTTCTATTTTTCTCCCTCTCTGTAAACACTTATGTTTGTTCTCTTCTCTTGTGCTGAGTCATTACCACTTCTCCTTCTGCTTCCTGTTTTCTTATATTGCAGATTGGGATTACAGGTGGCTCCAGCTTTTGTCAAGCATAAACATGTTTTATTTCTGTCCTTGTTTTTATATATGCCTTTACCTTACTGTGTTAAAATCAGAAGTCAGAAGTGTATTTTTTCATTATTCATTTATTCATAGGTGCGCAGATGAGTCTCTGAACATAGAAAGAATTCCATTAAAGTTACAGATTGAATGCATATTGATGATAACATATACAAACCTGTAGTAATAATGATTTAACTCAACAAATATTTTACTAAATGGCTATCACTGTGGTAGGCTTTTGGAATGCTATTCTTGTTGGTAAAACATAAAAAACAAATAACTATATGATAATTGATTTTATAAATGAGCTCTTGAAGAAAAAGAGCAGATACAGAGAAATAAACAGAGATGAAGTACATTTTAAACAGGTTGTTTGAGGAGGCCTCTTTCTTGTTGCTTAACATTTCTTTTAAAAAATATTCTCTTAAGATAAGGACCAAACAATAACTGAAAAATTCACTTAGGAATAAGAATGATATTTTTAATAGTTGGTAGGGGTTAAAATAACCTTAGAAGATGAATATGTCTCCTTTTTGTTTTCCCTGCCTTTAGAGACCTAAAAAGTAAAACTGTTTAATGAATGCGTGATTAAATACCCTTTGGAAATTTAAATTGTATGGAAAAAGATGTATAATGCAGTTATATACTTTTGCTTATGGAACTGGAGGAGAGAAGAAAAAGAACCTGAGGCTAATAGAAATAGATTGCATCTCACTTATGGAACGTAGATTAAAATAATATATTGTATTGTGGAACTCCCTTCAGAATTCAAATTAAATATCATTTACTTTTTCTATTTAAGTCATCACCCCAGGGCTTTAAAAAAAAAATCAATATCAGAAGGTAACCAAATATATCATTGATGTAGTTTCTTCATATGATAATATCATTGACAAAGTATCATGTTAGCAATATCACCTTTTTATAGTCTTGAAATGATAAAATAGAGAAGAGGTCTAAAAATGCAATTTTCCAAGTAAAAATAATCATGGTGTATTCTCTATTTTCTTGCTATGTTCTATTGAAAGAGAAACAATACATTCCTGTGCCTTGCTTTGAAAGTGAATATTTCTTTGGTCTGCTAAAATTCATGATTTAAATATCCAAAGATATTTATTATATGATAGTGATTTTATTTAAACTAGCTCTCCAATGCCAGTACTTTTCTGGTAAAACCACTAAATATAAACATTTTAAGTATTTATATCAATACATAATATCTATGTATTTATGGGATGCATGTGATGTTTTGTTAGAATGTCAGGATATTTGTGGCATCTGTTACCTTGAATATTTTGATTTCTGTGTGCTGAGAACGTTTCAGTTCTTTTTTCTAGACACATTAAAATATACAATATATTGTTGCTGATTATAGTTACCTGATTCTGTAATCAAACATTATAACTTATGGAGCAAAGTGTCAGACTATAGACATCTCCTTGGCAGACACTTATGGTGAGACTGGAGAAGGAGTCTTCAATCACCTCTGGCTGGGGTGTCCCACACAGAACCATTCCTCCAGAGATAGAGTGCAGCAATAGGGGACTCCAGGAGAGTCAGGAGCAGTGGAAGGCTTGCACAGAGGGCAAATGCCTGTGTGCAAGCAGAAGCTGGTGGGCCTGCCATCAGAGGACCAGAGACAGGGAAGGCCTGCCTTATTGGTTATTTTGGACTTGGGTGCTCACCATGGCTACCTCAGAAGAGCTTAAGCAAGTAAGTGAACTTGAACAGTATCTAGCACCCCAAATTGAACCACTGGGCAAGGTAGAGCTCTCATCAGTTTGGCTGCTAGCAGGGTACTGCCATTGTGGGAGGACTTTCTGGGAGACCGAGCCCAGCCTGTAGGATCCTAGTGTAAGGCCAGTTCTGGCTAATCTGCTGAGCCTGGCAGCCATCCTTGCAGGGAGCTGAGCAGCTCCTGCTTCTCCAGGAAAGCCTCCTTGTGGCTAAGGGGCATAGGCTGGAAGGTCAAGGTATGTCTACTAAATACTCTGGCAAGAACTTCAGGCTCTCAACCTTGCGGGGATTGAATGCTAGTGAAGCCCTGATTGAGGGCAAATAAATCAGGAAGATGAGATCAGTTCTCCTTGGCAACTGAAGAGTGGCTTTCTGTCCCCATCCTGTCCCCAGCAAGTGCGTATGTTTTGCATCTCCGAACCCCAGAGCATCACGTGGTGTCCAGGCAATGCATTGCATTATGTACCTCTTTAAACTTTTTTCCTATCCTCTCAGTGCATCAAGTAGTATCCAGGCTATCTCTCTATCTATCTATCTATTATATATATTTGTATTTTCACATTTTTTCTTTGTTTTGTTGTATGTTTATTTTTTCATTTTTACTTTCTTCAATAGCAAGGACTCCATTTTTGCTATGGTTTTTCTGCCCTTTTTATTCTATCTTTATTTTATATTTCTCTCCCATTATCATTGGTTATGTAGAGATTTTTCTACTTTTCTCATCTTTCTCACATAAATCTCTCAAACAACTAGTATATCCCTCTTTTTAATTTTCTTTATATATTTTTATAATTCATTTTATTCTATTTTTTTCTATATTCTATTTATGGGACAGAATTTCACTCTGAGGCCTGGGATGGTTTTCTATGTCACTGACCTGGCTCAAGGAGGCTTTCTAGGTTTGACCTGTGGAAGGATAGTATTGGTAGGTCCCCATTGTGACATACTGGTGATTTTAATTTTATTTGAAAGAGGTGGGGTCCTGCTTTAGCTTAGGCTGATAAGGAGATCTTGACTTCAAATAAATCACCCAGCCCCGCCCTCCAGAATCCTGAAATTGTGTGAGTCAAAGCACCATAATGGATACCACTATTTCTTCCATCTTTCTCTCTTTCTCGCTCTCTCTCTTTTTTTTTTTTTTTTTTTTTTTTTTTTTTTTTTTTTTTATTTTTTTTGTTTGTTTTTGTTTTTAAAAAACACAAATATGAAAAGTAAATGTTTCACAACAA
>CAUYON010086641.1:0-14178 GCA_963573935.1 Arctocebus calabarensis
TTCTTTCTTTCTTTCTTTCTTTCTTTCTTTCTTTCTTTCTTTCTTTCTTTCTTTCTTTCTTTCTTTCTTTCTTTCTTTTTCCTTCCTTCCTTCCTTCCTTCCTTCCTTCCTTCCTTCCTTCCTTCCTTCCTTCCTTCCTTCCTTCCTTCTTTCCTTCCTTCCTTCTTTCCTTCCTTCCTTCCTCCTCTCTTTCTCTCTCTCTCTCTCTTCCTTCCTTCCTTCCTTACTTCCTTTCTTTTTTTGTAAATTAAATAAATTTAATAATCTTCAGATAGCTGTGCCTTAAAAGGAGGTCATACTTTAATTACTTTTCTAAGTCAAATTATTCCATTGCTTCCCTTTTTTGATTGTTTTTTATTAAATTATAACTTTGTACATTGATGCATACACAGGGTTCAGGGTACTGCTTCAATACACAATGTGAAATTCTTACGTTGAACTAAGCTCTGTTTCCTCAGACTCATTGTCCATGTGTGGACTTGCCTGCTCTCTCCCTCCTTTCTCTGTCAGATGCTCTCTCCACCCTATGACGCCTCATTCCAATTCCTACGTGCCTCCTCACTCTTTAAAATCCACTGAGCATCCTCCCCTCATTGTTTTCCTGAACAAATTCTACCATGGAAACATTACCACCTTTGAACCATCATAAGATCCCAAAAACCATTACTGGACCCCCGGTTGCCCTCCTCCAACCCGAGGGGCTATATTTGGCACTTTGTTCTCTTAAACCTCTTTCTTTCTCGACCTTGTTCAAGTTCAAAATTAATCATGGTTATCTCTTCTTTCAATTTTCCTCTCTTCTCTTCCTCCTATTTTCTTTCTGCATCTCTTTTCAAATTTATTCTACTATTTCTGTTTCTCGAAGCTCTGGTTTTCAGGGTAAAACTAAAGCCAGGGGAAAAAGTGTTTGACATTGCATCCGCATCTGACTGTTTCCAGGATTTTCGAGCAGGTTTGGCTCATTCAGTTCTTCTTTCTGCCCACATTCTACCTATCTAGTAGCCTGGATTAACACCCAAATTGCTCCTTCCTCTTTGTCTCTGAGTACTTACCTGCATTCCAGAACTCCTTCAGACTTCTCCTTCCTGCACTGTCCCGGTCACCTACCAGGCCTGCTCACTCATTCTGTCACCTCAGTGGGCCTGGGAGTATTACACCTTTTTAAAGAGGTAGAAAATGGGTAATGTTTGTTTGTTGTTTGTTATTTGGCATACGGGATTACAATTTAAAAGCTAAGCCAACATTTCAACTATGATGGACCTTAGAAATTATTCTATTCTATTTGTGATTTGTTTGAATTCAAATCCCAGAGTGACACAGAGTTCTTCACTTCTTTAAATGAATATAATAAAATTAGAAAATGAGCAGACTTAGTAGTAAATCATATCCTGCTTGACAAACTTCTGTTTAATCCCTGCAGCAATGGCATCGATTGGGTCAAGGCAGTTGTATTTGCAAATTGGCATTTCATTTAAAAGAGAAAACAGGCAGCACCTGTGGCTCAAAGGAGTAGGGCGCCAGCCCCATATGCCGGAGGTGACAGGTTCAAACCCAGCCCCGGGCAGAAAAACTGCAATAAATAAATAAATAAGGAAACACATGCTAAAATGTTCTCTCACATCTGGTCTCCCAGCCTGATAATACAGCAGATGAGATTATGATGAGGAACAATCATATGATAACAGCTCAAGGAAGCTGTTCACTCTTACTGGGACTTAACTTCTAGAAATTACTTTTGGGGGCCAATATACAAAGGACAAGACATGTTTTAAATGTGGCTTGTTATTCCACATTCTTTCTAATGGCTGTGTTATCTTGAACTCTTTATAAATACATGAAAATACTCTACTCAAATAGAAACATTTTCTAAAATTTAGGTACTTTATTCATGCTCCTTAAAATTGATTTTTCTGCCCCTTTTATGTGTTTATTTTCAGTACTCCTCTTAATTTCAATTATCAGCATCTGTTTCAAGTTTACTGATCACTATTGGATGACAGCTATGTTCAGTTAGAATAGTTCAGCTATTTTAAGGAAACTTATTAAAGAAGAAAATTCTATATCATTTCATTTAAAATGTTTATAAGAGGAGAAGGAACTAAGATGGCTGACCAGAGGCAACTGTCCAGAGGGAGAGGTAATGGACAGAATGGACTCAAGGTAGCTGAAGGTGGGGAGCTGAGCTTAGAAAGAAGATGGAAAATCGCACATCATCTCTGCTGAGGAAGCCACGACTCCAGAAAAACAAATTCCAAGTACACAACCCATCTCCCAGAGGACAAGAGACCCCTCCCCCAAGAGAGAGGCTTGCTGTGTGCTCTCTGCGTGCCAGGAGGGAGCAAAGTACCTGTTACTTTACCCCATGGGAGAAAGCCAGTACATGAACCTCCTTCTCAGGGAGGTCCTGCTTCTGAGCCCAGGCATCATCCCACCTGGCATGAAAATGAACAAATATTTTCCCCACAATTTGGAACTCCCAGGCCACCCTTCCCTCCTCATCTGGCAGTCTGAAGGCCTGCCCCCTGCAGAGCCCAGAGTGTTTGGCAGTTCCTTGAGAGGCCTGGGCATTGAGTGGACCACTGGACAGCAGTGTAGAAACAGTGACATGAGTGGAAGTTGGGGGTTGTGGGGAGAGAGGAACATGTTGGGGAGAGAGATGCACCATGCTGTGAGGGTGTGGGGGGCAGAGTGCCCATGCTCCAGAACAGACTTTGGTAGTGCACTTCCCTGTGTTTGCTCACTGAATGGAACCAGGCTCCAGCCCCTCCATATGGAACTGCCTGTGAATCCCTACAGTTCGGGTGCTGGAGACCCTTTGAACTCTCCCTGTTGAACAGTGATTATATTGCCCAGGAAAATCAGAATGGAACTCTTGACCTGGGCTGTCCAGCCAGGGCCCCTCCAAGGTCGAGCAATAGTTGTTTTATAGTGGGAGGGACTAATTCTCCTCCTCTCTATGTTGCTGATGGGGTGTAGGGTGCCACAGTTGATTGTATCTCTCCCCAGCTGTGATTTCAGCATAATACAGTGACTCTGTAGGACAGGATAGAGGTTAGCTGACCACAAGACAGATATATCTAATACCATCACACCAAGCAAGTCCTCAGAGTCTCTGACTGCAGCTCTAAAAAGTACCTTTGTAAAGCTGTAGGGGAAAAACCACAATCACCAGCCCTAGCTCATTGGTAAAGGGCTGGTTAATTCCTTTTCCTGGGGCACTCAATTTAATTTCACCTTACAAATTTTACTAACCTTATTGCAGAAAATAGTCACAAGGCAGAACCAGCAGAAGAACTCTGGCAACATGAACAATCAGAGTAGATCAACTCCTCCAATGAGACAAAGGAGATAAAACAGAAGATGCTGTTCATGGACAAATGGCTAAACTGTTAGAAATAGAATTCAGAGTATGAATGGTAAATAAAATGAATAGAATGAAGGAAAAGATGGAAATCCAAAGAATTGTTCAAAATTGTCTAAAGAAATTAGTGAATCCAAAGACAAAATCACCAAGGAATATATAAAGGCTACATATTTATGATAATTTATAGCTTTCATATGAAGTCTAAAACCCAATTATAGCACAAGAATACAGGGAAAAGGTAAAGGGAGGGGAAGGAAGGGGGAGGATGGGTGGAGGGAGGGCAATTAGTGGGATCACACCTACAGTGCATCTTAGCAGGGTACTGGTGAAACTTATTAAATGTAGAGTATCAATGTCTTTATATAGTGATCAAGAAAATACCATGAAGGCTATCTGTAACAGTATGATCAAAATATTTCTGATTGTATATGAAGCACATTGTGCCCTATGATTGCACCAATGTACACAATTATGGTTCAATAAAATTATAAAAAAAAATCACCAAGGATATGGGCATAATGAGAAAAGAGATAGCAAAGCTCAAAGAAATTAAAAAGTTATTTGAGGGGATTTTGAAATACAGTAGAATCCCTCAGTAATAGAGTTGAGCGGGCAGAAGAAAGGATCTCACAAATTCAAGACAAGGCTTTTGAACGACCCCAAGTATTCAAAGAAACAAAAAAAATGTAAAGCAAAAACAAATAATTCCTTGAGAGAGTTGTGTGATCAGTCCATTTGACTTTTAGGAATTCCTGAAGGAGGAAAGGAGGGCCCTAAAGGCACAGATGCTCTCTAAGATATTATGGAGAATTTCCCAAGCATTGCAAGACATATAGATATTGAGACAGTAGACAGTTTCAGAACCCTAGCAAGACTCAATCCAAATAAAGCATTGCCTAGATACATTGTAATTAACTTTGCCAAAGTTAATATGAAGGAGGAAAATCAATAAGCTGCCAGATGTAAGGAAACCATTACCCACAAAGGGCAATGCTTTAGAATGACTGCATATCTTTCAGCCAAAACTTTTCAAGTCAGAAGAGGATGATCATTGACCTTCAATCTTCTAAAACAAAACAATTTTCAGACAGCATCCTATATACAGATAAACTGAGCTTCATTTGTGATGGAGTTACAAATATTTTACTAACATACACATGTTGAAGAAGTTTGTCATAACTAAACCAGATCTCCATGCAATATTTGGACCCAATTTCCATAATGACCAGCACAATGTTCCATGACCAAAGTAAACTCACCCAGAAATTATCAAACAAAAAGTAACTTTCACAATGGTGAAGGAATAAAATATATTCACTGGACCTTTGAAAAACATGGACAAAATACTACCATACCTATCAGTTCTTTCAATTAATGTGAAATGACTTAAATTGTCCTCTAAAGAGGCACAGGTTGGCTGACTTGTTAGAAAAACTCAGACCAGTTATCTGCTGCCTACAAGAGACTCATTTTACATCAAAAGATACAAAAAGACTCAGGGTGAAGGGATGGACAACTACAATACAGGCAAATGGAAATCAGGAAAAAAAAGCAAGGGTAGCAGTTTTATTTGTAGCTACAATAGGATTTAAACCAACAAACATAACAAAAGACGAGGATGGACATTACATATTTATCAAGGAAAATACTCAACATGAAAATGTTTCAATAATTAACATTTATGTGCCCTACTTAAATGCTCCAAAATTTATAAAGAATACTCTAGCAAATATGAACAATTTGACATCTTGCTGCACTATCATGATCAAAGATTTAAACACCCTTTTGTGAGTTCTGGATTGATTCCTCCAAGAAGAAACTAAACAAATAAATAATAGATTTAAACCCAACCCTAGAACAAATGGACTTAACAGACATTCTTCCCATCAGCCCATGGATCATCCTCCAAAATCAATCATATCTTAGGACACAAGTCTAATCTCAATAAGTTTAAAACAATAGAAATTATTTCTTGTATCTTCTCAGATAGTCATGTAATAAAATTATTTCTCAACAGCAATAGAATCTTTATAACCAAAAAAGTTGTGGAAAGAAAATAACCTTAGAGTGAATAATAGCTGAGTGAAAGATGAGATTAAGAGGGAAATCATCAAATTTTAGGAACAAAATGATAAAGAAGACACAAATCATCAAAATCTATGAGATACTGCAAAGGCAGTCCAAAGAGGGAAATGTACAGCATTAGAAGCCTTCATCAAGAAAACAGAAAGAGAGGTAGCCAACAACCTAATGGGTCATCTCAAGCAACTGGAAAAGGAAGAACAACTCAACCCCAAACACAGTAGAAGAAAAGAAATAACTAAAATTAGAGAAGAACTAAATGAAATTGAAAACAACAGAATTATTCAGAAGATAAACAACAACACAAAAAAATGGTTCTTTGAAAAGATAAATAAAATTGATAAACTTTTGACTAGCTGAACAAGAAACAGAAAAGTAAAATCTTCAATAACATCAATCAGAAAGAATAAAGGAGAAATAAGAACAGATACCAGAGAAATTCAAAAAATCTTCAATGAATGCTACCAATAACTCTATTTCCAGAAATATGATAATCTGGAAGAAATGGACCGATACCTATATGCAAGCCAACTTCTTAGACTCAACCAGGAAGAATTAGAAATTTTTAATAGACCTATATCAAACACTAAAATAGCATCAACTATACAAAATCTCCCAAGAAAGAAAGTCCAGGACCAAATGGCTTCACATTAGTATTCTACAAAACCTTCAAGTAGGAACTAGTACCTACATTACATAACCTTTTCCAAAACATAGAAATATAAGGAATCCTCCCCAAGACATTCTATGAAGCAAATATCACCTTAATCTCCAAACCAGGAAAGGACCCAACAAAGAAAGAAAACTATAGACCAATATCATTAATGAATATTGATGCAAAAATATTCCATAAGATCCTAGCAAACAGAATTTAATGATACATCAAAAAAATTATACACCAGGATCAGGTTGGTTTTATCCCATGATTACAGGGTTGGTTCAACATACATAAATCTATAAACATAATATACCACAGAAATAAAATAAAAAATAAAGGCCATATGATCCTAAGAACTGATGCAAAAAAGCTTTTGATAATATCCAGCATCCTTTCATGATTAGAACATTTGAGAAAATAGGCTTAGATGAGACATTTCTTAAACTGATAGAGGCCATCTACAGCAAACCCACAGCCAATAGAATATTGAATGGAGTAACATTGAAAATATTTCCACTCAGATCTGGAACTAGACAAGGATACCCTTTGTCACCACTGATAATCAACATAGTAATAGAAGTCCTAGCCATAGCAATTAGCCAAAAGAAGGGGATCAAGGGTGTTCAAATATGGTCAGAAGAGGTCAAACTCTCATTCTTTGTGAATTCTATACCCAAAAAATCCCAGGGACTCAACTGCAAAGCTCTTAGAAGTGATAAATGAATATAGTAGTGTCTCAGGATACAAAATCAATACATTCAAATCAGTAGCTTTTCCATATACCAACAATTGTCGTGCTGAAAATATAGTCAAGGACTCTTTTCCTTTTACAGTAGTGCCAAAGAAGATGAAATGCCTGGGAATTTATCTAACAAAGGAAGTGAACCATCTCTAAAATGAGAACTATGAAAGCCTGAGAAAAGAAATAGCTGCAGATGTTCACAAATGGAAAAACATACCATGCTCACTGGGAAGCTGGGAAGAATCAACATTGTTAAAATGTCCATACTATCCAAAGTAATCCCTATCAAAGCACCAATGCCATACCTCATGCCTTACAGAACTTGAAAAAAAATAGTACTTCATTTTATATGGAATCAGAAAAAACACCTCAACTAGCCAATACGTTACTTAGAAATAAAAAAAAATAATACTAAGGAGGCATCATGTTACCAGTCTTCAGATTATGCTATAAATCAATAGTGATCCAAACAGCATGGTACTAGCACAAATAGAGAGATGTAAACATATGGAAGAGAATAGAGAATCTAGAGATGAGCCCAAGCACACATGAAATTTTGATCTTTGATAAGCCTATGAAAATTATACATTGGGGAAAAGATTCCCTGTTTAACAAATGGTACTAGGTGAAAGGGCTGGCAACCTGTAGAAGACTGAAACTGGACCCCCACCTTTCACTCCTAACAAGAATTGATTCTCACTGGATAAAAGATTTAAATTTAATACATGAAACTATAAAAATACTGGAAGAGAGTGCAGGGAAAACGCTTGAAGATAGTGATGTGGGAAAACATTTTATGAGGAGGACCCTCCTGGCAATTGAAGCCACATCAAAAATGTATTACTGGGATCTGATCAATCTAAAAATCTTAGATAATGCTAAGAGTAAAGTAAAGCAAACAGATAGCCTTCAGAATGGGAGAAGATTTTTGCAGGTTATGTTTCCAACAAAAGTCTGATAACTAGAATCCACAGAGAACTGAAATTGATCAATAATAAAAGAACAAATGACCCCATTTTTTTTTGTGGGCAAGAGACTTGAACAGAAATTTCTCTGAAGAAGACAGAACATGGCCTAGGTGCAAACACATGAAAAATTCTCATCATCTTTAATCATCAGAGAAATGCAAATCAAAACCACTTTGAGATATCACCTCCAGTAACTCCAGTAAGATTAGCCCACATTACAAAATCCCAAAAATAAAGATGTTAGAGTGGGTGTGAAGAGAAAGAACTACTTCTACACTGCTGGTGGGATTGCAAACTAATATAGCCTTTTTGGAAAGAAGTATGGAGAATTCTCAAGGAACCAAAAGTTGAAACTACTGTTTAATCCTACAATACCATTACTAGGTACCTACCTAGATGAACAAAAATAATTTTACAGCAAAGACATTTGTACCAGAATGTTTATTGGAGCCCAATTCCAAGTTGTGGAAACAGCCTAAATGCCATCAACCCATGAATAGACAAACAAATTATGGTATATGTATACCAAGGAATACTATGCAACCATAAAAATAGAGGGAGACTTCACATCTTTTATGTTTTCCTGGATGGAGCTGAAACATATTCTTCTTAGAAAAGTATCTCAAGAATGAGAAAAATGAGTATCTAATGTACTCAACACTTTTATGAAACCAATAAATAGTTACTCATTCATTTGAATAATAAAACACAAAGATAGTCCAGAAAGAAAGAGGGGAAAGGAAGGAGAAAGTGAGGGGGAGGGCGGTTGGAGGGAGGATATTTGGCATAATCTCACCTATTGTACAGAATGAAAGAGTACATTTCAAAACAATAAGAGTATATTATAAATATCTTACCACAAAAATAAGTGAGGTGATGATTGTGTTAATTAGTTAGATTTAAGTATTCCATATTATTTATCAAATCATCATATTGTACCCCATAAATGTTTACACAGTTATGTTTTAATAAAAATTAAGAAAAAAGTTTATAGAATTTCAAAAATTAAAAAAGTCAATTTACAATTATTCTAGTATAAGCTCTGCATTCTATCATTAATAATGTAGTTTCTCTTCTGGATGGATGCCTAGGAATGAGATTACCGGATCAAATGGGAGGTCTAATTTGAGTTCTTGGAGGATTCTCCACACTTCCTTCCAAAAAAGCGTGTTAGTTAGCAGTCCCACCAGCAGTGCAAAAGTGTTCCCTTCTCTCCACATCCACACCAGCATCTGCAGCTTTGAGACTTTGTGATGTGGGCTATTTTCACTGAATACTCAATTCTAATATGAAGCCAGTAGATAATCTAATACATATTCTCCTAAGAATAAAACTCAAATTTATTCAACATGTGGGTTGGGTGAACAAGGGAGGGAGGAGAATGGGTGGTTAAGGTGTATGGCGCACCACCTGTGAGCCCAACACGATTATAAGGACTTTACCTAACAAAAGCAATCAGTGTGACCTAATTCTTTGTACCCTCAATGAACCTGAAACAATAAATAAAAATGTAGTTTCTGAAAAAAAAAATCTCTCTATATCTACTTTTCTTTTTAGCAAGTACTTTAGCCCCCAAATATCCTTAAAACTTCACATTGAATAATCACATTATAGGACAGGTAATATTTTCCCACAATTTATTAACATGTTTTATAAGCCCCTTTTGTGACTTCAAGATTTACCAATGAACACTCGAGTAAAGGAGTGATTAGTTTTTTAGCTGCATATAGGATCTTAACTTCAGCAAAAAAAAAAAAAAAGAGCAATCTTTATCTACTGCGTCATATTTTTTGTTAAATCTAAATACACGGATTGATAGCTGCTCTTGAAATTAGTATCTATGGATAAACGTGTGCTAGGTGCCGTGTTTTCTAATACTTGAATTTGGAAAATCTGATACTTGACTTGAATTTTTCCCTGTCTTTATGAGGATATACAGTGCAAGTCGTCCCCGCTGCCTGTCCTCTGGGTTCTCGGCTCTGAGAAGAGCTCATTTTCCCAGGAGGGTGCTTTGTCCTGCAGTCATTAGAAAGATGCGAGAATTCATCCAATTCTGCTGGCTTTGAGGCTTAGTTTTAATCACTGTTAATGAAGGTAATGATTTAGTGGGTGGAAAATGAGTATTAGAAAGAATGATTAGACTCTACACGAGTTTCATAACCAATCTCCATAAAAGCTTATTCTATGTCTCAACAGATCCATTTAATTCCATGTTTGGAAATTATTCCTGAGCATAAAGGGAGACTGAAAAAATTCCCAAACCCAAGATATATTCACGCTTTCTTTCTAGATTGCTTCCTTTGTTTTTGAGCTATAAAATTGTAGCATTATTTCTTTCATGTCCAAAACTGTGTCAGTCTGCTTTTAAATGTTAAGTATGGGTAATGGTTAGTGCTGGAAACAGCAGCCTCTGCTAATCTTGACCTCTCACAACTTCCAGAAAAGCCAGGAGAGACCCAGAAGTTACAAACAGATTGCTCTCAGTACAGGGGTGAGAAGAAATTTTTGCATATAAATAAACAATTGTTCTATACCCTGGTAGAAGAGAGAAATCATCCCCCTATCCTCTTTAAGGCCTCTTAAAAATCTCTTTTGCTGATTTATTTCTCAGGTCTGAAGGGACAACTGACAACTACAGCCATGATTAGAGCTGGGGAATAAAATAAACACATGGAATTCTGATTTTAATTCCCAGTACTTCAACAAACAAAGTATGAGGAACAGTTATAAAGGGCCAGGACTTACCTAATGGCTTCTTGTGCCAGTATTACATTCAGAATCATGCATGGGAAAAGAAAGGGAATTACCCATACCCTTCTAATAGAGGAAAGAGGAACAGGTAACAAAAGTTTTAGCTTAAAAACTCATCACTACCCGGAAACTGAACGGGTAAAATAAAAGAAAAAGAAATATTTTCCCATGGCTTTTTAAAGCAGCTAAATATGTTTAGGAAATTCTTAATTAGGAACTACATTATACCTCTGATGGAACAGAAAAGGTTTTTACATCTGTAATAAATTTAATGTGCCTGTGTGAATATAGGACTATTCGGAGTTCATGTCTGAATATGGGAAGCAACTCTAAATTTGTTCTTAACATATTGGAGAGTACTGGCTCAGTGCCCATAGCTAAGAGGTTTAGGGCGCTAGCCACATAACTGGGGTTGGTGAGTTCAAACCTAACCCAGGCTTGCTAAACAACAATGACAATAAAAAAAAAAAAATAGCCAGGCGTTGTGGTGGGCGCCTGTAGTCCCAGTTGCTTGGGAGGCTGAGGCAAGAGAATTGCTTAAGCCCAAGAGTTGGAGCTTGCTGTGAGCTGTGACACCACAGCACTCTACCCTGGGTGACTGCTTGAGACTATGTCTCTAAAAAAAGAAAAATATAGGAGAGTACTAATTTCATATTAGTATTGAATACATTGGGTACTTTTTTTTTATACTTGAGATACTTTACTAAGAAGAATATGTTCTGGCTCCATCCAGGGAAACATAAAAGATGTGAGGTCTCCATCTTTTTTATGGCTGAATAGTATTCCATGATGTACATGTACCATAATTTCTTAATCCATTCATGGGTCAATGGGCACGTGAGTTGCCTCCAGGACTTGGCAGTTATCAACTGGGCTGCAATAAACTTCCTGGTGAAAATTTCTTTGTGGTAAAATGATTTTTGATCATGGGGGTAAATACCTAGTGGGCAGACTGTAGGATCAAAGAGTAGGTCCATTTTTAGTTCCTTGAGTATACTCCAAACTTCTTTCCAAAAAGGACGTATTAGCTTGCATTCCCACCAGCAGTGCAGAAGTGCTCCCTTCTCACCGCATCCATGCCAACATCTGTAGTCTTGGGGTTTTATGATGTGGGCTAATCTTAATGGAGTTAGATGATATCTCAAAGTCGTTTTGATTTTCATTTTTCTGATGATTAAAGATGATGCATATGTAGTCACCTACACATTCATAAGAATAGTAAAATGTAACTATAGTCCAGAAGGAAGGAGGGAAGAGGAAAGAGGGGAGGGGTTGGAGGAGGTCAGGAGGAGGGAGAGTTGGGGGATCCAACCTAATGTGGATAATGAAAAGATACATTTCTATACTGTTAAGAATAGAGTATGGGGCAGCACCTGTGGCTCAAAGGAGTAGGGTGCCAGCCCCATAGGCCCCGAGATGGTGGGGTCAAACCCAGCCCCAGCCAAAAACTGAAAAAAAAAAAAAAAAAAAGAATTAAGTATGAATATTTTTACTACAACAAGTATGTAAGCAAGGAGATGGTTATGTTAATCAGTTAGATGTAAGCATTCCACATTGTACATCAAATCAGCACATTGTAACCTATAAATACATTAATGTACACAGTCATGATTGATTTAATAAAGAATTTTTTAAAGAAAAAATATTGGAGAGTAATTTATGAAGTGTTAGTTATCCTCAAACGTACTGACATTAGAAATGAGAAGTCTGCTGGAATAAGGAAAAAAATTTAAATTCTTATTTGGGCAAATGAGAACATAATTGTTTTGAATGCTATATGATTTAAAAATAGAAAATCCAGCTTTGGGACTTTAAGGAAAAATATTTTAAATGATTTGCAGATCTAAATCTGGGTTTTCTTTGAATGTAGGAAGAAGATTCACAACGTAGGAAAAATTCAAGGCTGCCTTGGAATGAGAGAGACAGTCATGGTGCAGGTGTGGCGGGCAGGAGCGATGATGTGTTATCATTTACAAGAAAACTCCTAAAAGTACACTAACTTCTGGGTATTTCCATAGTCTAGCATAAGGGTAAAAAGTGTGAGTGTCATTTCTGTCAGGTGTGTTTCCTTCTAGAGAATGGATTTTATGGGGGAAAGATTGTTAACTAAAGACTTGCTGTTGATGGATAAAGGTCCTACCTAAGCTGTCAAGGAAGCCGCAGCAGACAGAAGCTGTGTTGGATTCTGACCGCTAGGCTCAGGGTAATGAGGCTTCCCATTTTATTTTGCAACACAGCTGAATTCCTGAATTGGCCATTTTTTTTATTGACTGGAAAGTGCAATAGTATCTATGTGTCTAATTGGCCATATCAACTGAGCCCTGATAAAGAAATTATAGATGATTACATTTCTGTGCCCAGGAATTTATCAATCGATCAGAAGATTGAATGAGCTTATATAAGTGAAGACACGTGCAGTCCTTCCCCCAGGGGTCCGCTTATATTTGTGTATATTTGCGATTGTTATTTAGTCTCCTCTGCAAACAAGAAACCCATTTCTGACATTTCTATAATACAAAAAAGGATAGTCAGTGTGCAGGCAGGCACATCCTCTTGTGATTGGTCTTTCTTTATTCTTCTTGAGTAAAGCAATGGGACAGAAGGGGATAGTTTGGAATATGATGCTTCAGAAAAATTGGCATATATTGGTAATCTGTCTGCTGCCTTTTGAAGGAAATTTGCATTTTATAGTAGAGACAGAGGTCTTAGAGTTTATTTTGGTTGTTTCATGAGGATATTCCTTAAAAATTAAACTACCCAGTATAAGCATTCATAGAACTACACCTGAGTAGGATCCTCTAAAATATATATCTTAAATTGTTTAAGGTATCATATATAGATTTCTATAACAAATTCGGTTTTATATTGCCAACACCAAAGGCTTTACATTTTTCTTGGAAAATATGGGTGTAGCCACCAGAGGTGTTCTATAATTCTACCCAATACTTATATCTTTCTGGACAAAAGTCCTCTTAAAGTAATGATTCCTTATTAATGTTTTAGAAGGAAGGGGAGAGCACAGGTGGTCATGGGATATGTGGTCATTTAGTAATCAAATAAATTTTGGAAATGATGTGTGATGAAATCATTGAATTTTTAGTTTGGAACCAAGGAAATAATGTCAAAGCAAGACGTCATTGCAATGTGAAAGTAAAGGCCATTGTCATCCATGTTCCAGGTACCCTTGCTAACATTGCTCATCCCATGTAATTTCATCTGTATTGTAAAATTATTCCTCCTACTATTTATTAAGCTTATGTCACCTTAAAATTATGTATATTGCCAAAATATATAGAAATTTCAAGTATATGATACCTTTTTGGTAAGGACCTTTTAAAACCTTTCAAAGCTCACTTAACATAAATCTAATATTTGGAATATTTTAAATATTAAAATTAATATATGTACAACATATATCATTACATTTGTTTTTAAAAGAATATTAGTATGATTAAAACAACCAAAGCAAAGCATGGACGTGATATGCCAATAGCAAAGCATATTTGAGAAAAATAATACAGGTACTAAGATAGAATCTCAACATGGAGGCAAGGTCGTTATTGCAGGAGAATGAATGAACAGAACTAAAGATTTTAGCACTGAGGGGAAAAAA
>CAUYON010086642.1:0-21296 GCA_963573935.1 Arctocebus calabarensis
AATTCACTTAAAGTTAAGAATAATAAAATTAGCATTACATGTTAACAAAAGCAAATCATCTTATGAAAAATAACCTGACTGTTGAAAACAAAGGACATAATGCGAACAAGAAGTTACCTTCAAATAGTCAAAGAGCCATTACGTGGAAGAAGGAGTATGATTATTTCTTCTTTTGCTTTTTTCCAGAGAACATACTTTGAAAAAAAGGTCCTAAAGGCAAAATTCTGCTCTGTATAATAAAAACTTCTCGGTAGCTAAGGCTTCCTCAAATGAGAATGTGCTGGTTTGTGAGGCGTTAAGCGTGATCATCATCGAATCATCACATGCGCACCTTCATTTGATGCATTCTTTAAAAAAAAAACAAAAAATAGACTCTTACTGTCACCCTAGGTAGAGTGCTGTGACATCATACCTCACAGCAACCACAAACTTTTGGACTCAAGTAATCCTCTTGCCTCAGCCTTCCAAGTAGCTGAGACTACAGGTTCCCACCACAATGCCTGGCAAGTTTTGCTATTTTTAGTAGGACAGAGTCTTGCTCTTGCTCAGGCTGGTCTTAAGCTCCTGAACTCAGGTGATCCACTTGCTTCAGCCTCCAAGGTTGCTAGGAGTACAGGTAGGAGCCACCTCGCCTGGGCCATTCGGTGCATTTTATGGGGCAGGTACTTAGTATGTGCTATCTCTTTGAATCCTCACAAACCTTTGAGGTGGACTCTATTTTTGTATCTCTTTTACAAGTTTGGAAGCCGAGGCTTGCAAAAGGCAGGTGAACTATCCAACAACATCATCTGGCTGGACCTTCCAGCATCATCTGGCAGAGCCAGGCGTCCATCCCTCCTCACTTCCGCATACTGTCTCTCCATGGCAGTGGTCAGGCACTGGGGAGACGCAGGGAGCTGTCCGATGGGGTTACTGTACATCAGATTCTCCAACTAAGACTCATGTGGAAAAGTCTCCATTTCTTTACCTTGAAAGCATTTTTAAACTCTCCTAATAGTGAAAGTCTCCTAATGAGACTGTGTGTGGTAACGCAGGAGAGCTACCCACAGGGGTTATAGGACTCTGGAGGTGAAAAGGGAAAATCATGAAACACGTTGGAAATGGATCAGAGCAACTAAATTTAAAGTCGAATCTTCTATTTTCTACTTGTATGGTTTGGGATAGAACATACATATAATCTGTTGGAACCTCAGTTTCTCCATGAGTAAAATCCAAGTAATTATACTCAATTTACAGGGTTGTTGTGATAACTAAAAATAAAGTGATTAACTCACAGCCCATTACTTGGTAGAAGCCCCAAACTGGTAATTAATTATCACTAACAACTGGCTAAAGTGTGAGCTGAGACAGGTGTTCGTTGCTGCTTGTGGGTAGAAAAGTTCAGATTGTAAATTCTTCTGGGATTTAAAGGGCAGATGAAGTTCATGAAGAGTGCATCACTTTTATAATGCCTTATTCAGTAACCGGCTATGAATTTAGAACTTCGTTCTTTTGAATGAAATGTATATTGCAAGGACTGGGAAACCAAAAACTACATTTACCAAGGCTGACCCCTGATTGGAGTTCTGGGTGTGATTTAGGTTTTGCCTTTCAGATGCACTTATGCCAGACTTAAATTAATGAAGAAAAAAAAATAAGGAGGGACAGAGACATAGAGGCAGTGGCAACTGAAAATGAAACCTCTGGCCAACCCAGAAAGCCTCCACAGAGGTAGAAAGAAAAGGGGTTTTATTACTGAATGGGACATGCTCTATAGGCAATCTGCAAAAAAAATGATCACAAAGACAGAAAGAAATCTCTGCCTTTTATATCACCAAGCAGATACCACCAGTTCCAGACATGTTCTCGAGATAAACAATAGCTAGAGCTCAAGAAGAGGAATTGTCAGCATCATCTGTCACAACACAGTTGATCCTAAATTCACCTGGTAGTTGGAGTAGCCATCTGTGTTTGCTCATGTCCTTTATCAAAAGGAGAAACAAATGTCTCACATCTATATGACAGGAAGATTTGCAACTGGGATCTAAGCACCAGCCAAAGCCAGGCTCCTGCTGTCTCATTGACCTGGAGATAGCAGACACTGTCATCCCTGCTGATTACATTTCAAAGTTGGTGGTCCGGTCCTTTGGAAACATTCCTGGGGTTGTAAAATTGGCAAGAGGCTTATTTAGCATTTAAAAAGAGTCACATACGCTGGGGAGTGGCTCAGACCTGTAACCCTGGCACTTTGGGAGGCCAAGGCAGGTAGATTGCCTGAGTTTATGAATTTGAGACCAACCTGAGCAAGAGAGAGACCTCATCTCTCAAAAAAATAGTCTGGCATTGTGGCAGGCACCTGTAGTCCTAGCCTCTTGGGAGGCTGAGGCAAGAGAATCACTTAATCCCAAGAGTTTGAGGTTGCTGTGAGCTGTGATGCCTCAGGCACTCTACTGAGGGCTACAAAGCGAAACTCTGTCTCAAAAAAACGAAGAAAGAAAGAAAGAGTCATGTATGTTTCAAAGAGACAGAGAAATGTTTAAGTTGTCTTTAACAGCTTGGTCCCTCATCCCTGGGCCACAGATTGGCACTGGTTTGTGGCATGTTGCAAGAACCAGACCATGCAGCAAGAACCAGGCCACGCAGCAGGCAAAAGAGCAAAGCTTCTTCAGTGTTTACAGCCGTTCTGTGGCTTGCAGCACCGTGAGCTCTGCCTCCTGTCAGATCCACGGCAGCACTAGATTCTCACAGCAGAACGAACCCCTGTGTAAGCTGCTCACGTGAGGGATCTAGGTTGTGTGCTTCCTGTGAGAAGCTAAAGCCTGACGATCTGAGGCGGAGCTCAGGACACAAGTTGGAGGTGTCACTATCCATCACTGCCAGATGGGACAGGTGAGTTGCAGGAAAACAAGCTCAGGTTAGCCACTGATTTTGCATTATGATGAGTTGTATAATTATTTCATTATATATTACAATGCAATAATAATAGAAATAAAGTGAGCAATAAATGTAATGTCCTTGAATCATCCTTAAACCATACACCACCCTCATCCCCAGATTGTGGAAAAATTGTCTTCCGTGAAACTGGTCACTGGTGTCAAAATGTTTAGGGATCACTGCTCTATAAAAAGGGCAGGGGAGAAGCCAGTTTTTTCATTAGGAAGAATGAAAAATTCTTTTCTTATGTTTAATTTGTATTTGCCTTTATACAAGTCATCATTTTCTTTCGGCACGGCATGGTTCAGGCAGTGGTTTCCCAATTAACAACTTCAGGAACCACAGTTTTCCTGCGTCACGCCCTGGCGGGGGTCCTTTTTGGACTGCAGCTCCCTGACTTGCCACCTTTCTAATCAGGGCAGCTAGCAACCCTTTGGTGGGCCAGTTCTGCAGTGTTGATCCACAGCAGCCTGGATCTTGTTTCTCCAACTTTCCCAGTGAGTCTGGATTCACTTAGGTTGGACAATTAAGTTCACAAACTCATCCTAGAGAAAGTACTGCATACTTCATTCTTGAATATCAGTATGGTCACCTTCTAAGTGCTCCCCTTGGCCATCTGGTACTGTAGTGATATTCAGTGGTGAAGTATGCACTATCTTTTCTAGGATGAGTTTGTGAATTTAATTGTCAGACCTCATACAACAACAGCTTTGATGGCCACTCCAGAAAAGGAGTTCCAAAATTGCATTAAAGGGTAAGCTAGGTGCTGATGTCAGTACATAGGTTCCAGAGGGGAGGACTTTGAAGGTGACCGTAGTGATATTGAGCAATGAGGGATGTAGCATTTTTCCTAGGATGAGAACTTAGTTGTCTGATCTAGCACTTCACTATACTGTATGTACTATATTCCTTTCTTCTGAAGTATCTGGAGTGGTTTCTGCTTTCTACAACTGAACTCCATCTAATATAAAACCTCATAAAAATGATTCATATAATTAACAATGACTCCATTTTAGACAATTTTTCTTTATTAGTATAAACAGGCTATGTATAGACTTTGATGCTCTAGATGACTTTGCTAGTGAAATAAATATATTTTAGCATCCATGAATGTTTTTCATTGTTTTGATTGTTTTATGGATAATATAAAATAGATAATGCTTGACTGTGTTCTTAATTAGAAGAAACAGAAAAAACAGATTTCCTTGGCACAAATTTATTGTGTTCTTTTGTTTTTTCTTCTTCATATGATAAAAGAAACACAATTTTTGAGTCTAAAATACAATTAAATTTAAAAATAGAAGAGATGTGACTTATCCGAGATGACCCCATTCTCAATTCTCAAGGAATAATATTATTTCACATAATCGTATCCGATTCCTCCCATCCTTGTGGCATATGGTAGTCTTCTCACCAAGAGATGGAGGCTAATTCTCTTCTCCTTGATTCTATGCTGGGCTTGTTCTTTGTGTTAATCAATAGAATGTGGCAGAAATGACTTTGTGCCAGTTCTGATCTACCCTTAAGAGCTGTAAAAAATTATTCTCTTGGAAGGCAGCCACTTCTGGGAAAAAGAAAAGTCTAATTAACTTTCAGAAGAGAGAAAGTCATTTGGAAAGAGGCCTGGAATGTGAGGCTATGATGGGAGAGAGTGAAGGAGACTAGTCAGCCCCCAGCCAGCCCTTCCAGCCATCCTAGGAGATGGGAGACATCACTAGGTAGTTGTAACTGCTGACCCTTCCCTGGAAAGCCTTTCATTGTCCGTTTTCCTAGTTTCCTTTTAATTATCCTTCAGGACTCAGATGAAGCATTTATTGTAGCTCTCTAAGAGAAGAATAGAGCTGTGATACTTACGGCCTAAATCAATGGTTCTCAACCTTTCTAATGCCGCGGCCCTTTAATACAGTTCCTGTGGGTCGTGACCCCAGGTTGAGAACAGCTGGCCTAAATGTTCTAGAGTTCCTAGAGTGGGGGTGGGCTGGGGAGATGGGAGAATAAAACCCCTGTCTACATTCGCACAGCACTTTGGTCCCCAAGTCCCCTGCATCTGCCGTTTGTTAGCTCTGTCAGTCACTGTCTCTTCATGTCATAGGTCACTGCACAATTCCAGTCCCTCAGTGTACCCTTGACACGTCCCCTCTTCACTGCCCATAGACAATGATGCTCCTAGTTCCATAGAGTTCCTACAGCTAAGCTTTTGACAGAGCTCTTTCTATTAACCATAATCTTCTTCCAAGAGAGCATCGTCATTCAGTGGGAGAATATGAAAAGCAAGCAAGACAAGAGGAACCCCTTCACTGAGGAAAAAGTGTATTCATCCAGGTATTTGCTTAGATCCTATCATGTGTCAGTCATCATGCCATGCACTGGGCTTGCAGAAGTTCACAGAACTGACATTGAATAATTAGAACTGTGATGAGTATTACAATATAAGAAATACAGGGTTGAATAAAGTGTGGCTCAACTTTAGCAAGGAACATTTTATGCAAAGATGATCTAACACAATTCAGAGAACATCTGATTTATAATCTAATGCTTTGTTTAGTAAATATTAATACAGACAATTAATGATAATTAGTCTGCATTAGCACAGAAATAAAGCAAAGGCAAACCTTAAACTTTTAACATATGATCATTCTGAAGCAAGGATAAAATCTCGTTAGGGACAACCAAAGATGGGCAGTGAAAGTAGTCTGCTTTGCATATAGGCAATCAAAGAATGATTTCTCTGTAGTAAATTTAAAAACATTAGTAAAATAGGCAAGGTGGTCTGCTTTTAATTATTACTGCATATGGGCAATTTTAATAATTTTAATAGTAAAATACTCTTCCCCATGGAAAAACAAATCTTCTGTTGGTCTAGATTCTAAACAACTATTGTGATTATGATTGAATTTTAATAATGTAGGAAAGCTTTAAATTAGCATATTTTACCATATATTCTTTCATAAAAATTATATTTTATATAGGAGCTAATTGAAGAACTCCTTGGTTGGACACTTGCTTTCCTGTACACATAAAGATTCATTTATATGTGCTCATTCTGAGAGGAAGATTGAATGTTTTCAGCTTGTTTTAGGTATAGCTCGTCTCGTTATGTTTTTTTGAGGATAAATAATGAAAAATGATATAAATTGCCCTCCAATTTTTTTTTTTTTTTTTGAGACAGAGCCTCAAGCTGTCACCCTGGGTAGAGTGCTGTGACATCACAGCTCACAGAAACCTCCAATTCCTGGGCTCAAGCAAGTCTCTTGCCTCTGCCTCCCAAGTAGCTGGGACTACAGGCACCCGCCACAACGCCCAGCCATTTTTTGGTTGTTGTTTGGCGGGCCCGGGCTGGATTCAAACCCACCAGCTCAGGTATACATGGCTGGCGCCTTAGCCTGCTGAGCCACAGGTGCCGAGCCTGACCTCCATTTTTTTTGTATGTTTAGAATTAAGAGAACACAAATTGAAACAATAAGGAGATAATGCTAAACTTCACTAGAATAGCAAGAATTTCAAGTTTAAAACTGATAGTGCCAGGTATTGACAAAGATGTGGGACCAGTGATTCACATCTTTTTAAGAAAACTGTTTTATATCTACAAAATTTGAGTATGTTTATATTCTATGATCCAATAATTATATGCCTAGGCAACTATCCCACAGAAATTCATATGAATGCCAGAAGATATTCAAGAACATTCAAGGCCATATCATTTCAATAGCCTCAAACTAGAAACCTTTTGAACTTCTGAAAAGAGTTGAATGAATAAACAAATTGTGATATTTAAACTATGCAATGACATACAGCAGCAAACATGACACCTGTATACTCAATAATCAAGTATAAAATGATACATGGTTCATAATTACATATAAATTTCAAAAATAGGAAAAATGATTCCATGGCGTTTAACTTCAGGGTGCTTTCTGTCTTTTGAGAGGATGGAGAAGATGTAGGGCACAAGGGTATTTACTAGTGTTTCCTAGTAATGTTCAATTTCTTATCTAGTTGGTGTTTATATAGGTCTGTTCTCTTTGTGATAATTTAACAAAATGTACCTTTAGGATTTATATACTTTTCTGAATGTATAATTCAATAAAATTGTTTATTGAAAATCATAGCCAAATTATGAGAGTATGAACAAAAAATATTACAGGTATTGCACTTTTGGGGTATTATTACACAGTCTGATATGGGTGAGTTCATGAGTTTAGTTGTAACACAGGTAGAATTTCTTTAAGAAAATTTGAAACCAAGAAATCCACATTTTCAAAACAAGTAAACCAAGAAGAGGATTATGAGTATTTATAATATATAATACTGAATGCATCCTTTAAGGAGTGGCTCTTTCCTTGTTCATTAAAATACAGTATGATTCTTACTGTATTTTAGATACTCTGGAGGAAATCTACTATATAATCTTAAAAAGTGAATTAAACATTCCACCCTCCATTTCCCATCTGTATATTTCTTTTCCCTGAATAGTTTTCTTAGGAGGCTCTAATGGAGTATCACCACCATCTCCAGTGTCATTATTATGATGACACTTGCATTTGCATCATGTTGCATGACAAGCCTTGGAGATAAAGAAAGCAGGTGTCAGTCCCACGTTCTGCATGAGCAAGCAAACTCTGAGTGGCCAAGAGATCTTCCTAGTATCCCACTGCTCATATGAGGTGCAGTTGCGCCTTGGTCTATGTTGTCACTTCAGTCGCCCTTGAATCTGTTTGGTTTCTTGGTTGCAAGCCACAGAAACTAACTCTGGCCATCTCAAGACAAAGAAAGAAAGGAAAGGTGGGAGGAAGGAGCAGAGGGAAGGAGGGACGAAAGAAGAGAGAAAGTGATATCAGAATACACTGGCAGCATGTCAGTGGCTCTAGTATTAACAAGCGGCTGGAAACAAGAAAAAAAATGTTACAGGTATTGCACTTTGAGGGTATTTTCACACAAACCATTGTCTTGGAAAACCAGCAGTGACCAGGCAGCGTAAGAGTCCTGGCATCAGACCCCATCATGCTGAAACATCTGGCTTTTGTGTTGCTGCTGAGATGACTGAAATTGGAAAAGATTTTTTCACTGGTCAGGATTCCAAGTCCCAGGAAGGAGACCTGATTATCTGTGTTTTACTTTCATGCTCACTCTCTGATTACACTAAGGAATTAGGAGGACTTTGGTCCCTTCATTCCTGGGAGGAATTCCCTAGTCAGGATTGAGGAATTTCCCAAAAGGGAGATAACAGTCACCGACTTCCCCAAAAGGGACATTAGGATGCTGATTGTAGTGAGTTGTTGGATGCTCCAGTGCCAAATAAAAATGGTAACTCTTCTATAATACTGGTCTTCTCTCTGGAGAAAAGAGCAACAAATGATTTGTTTTAGCAGCTGGAATCATGAGCAAGGTTAAAGTCTCAGGAATGGTGTAGGCAGGACTCTAGACTATAACTTACTTCAGACACTGGAGACATTCAAGGTTGAACCAACCTGGGGGTCCCTGGTGCCTTTGCAGCCGTGGTGTGTGGAACTGTGTTACTTTAAACTGGGTCCAACATTTGTTTTCCAGATTGAAATGATTCTCAGGCTTGACAAGTGAATTATAAAGCTAGACTGAATGGTGATCATTCTAAACATTCAAGAGGGTGAAAAAACAAACAGAATAACAAAAGAAAAACTAATGGGCAACTGAGAGGGCATAAAATAATAGTCAACAACATGGTGGCAACACGGAAAGTCAGGGCTGCTGCCCAGTGAGGCAGCTGGAGTAATTAAGGAAAACAAGTGGAATTCTAAGGAAGAGTGAGATTCCTTTTTTTTTTTTGGCCAGGGCTAGGTTTGAACCCACCACCTCTGGTGTATGGGGCTGGTGCCCTACTCCTTTGAGCCACAGGCACTGCCCTAAGAGTGAGTTTCCTAAGGTTGCCATAACAAAGAACCATAAACTGGTTGAGTTATATACAGAGATTTAAAGTATATATACTTATTATCTTGCAGTTCTTGAGGCTAGAAAGTTTAGGATCAAGGTGTCAGCAGGGTTGGAACTTTTTTGAAACTTTAAATTAATATGAGGGAACAAAGTTATAGATTACATTATTCTCACTTCCAAGGTAAAGTTCAAGTTGTAGGAGAGCTCCTCACAATAGGGGGGTTATGTGCTAAATACCCTCTCAGTGTGCACATTAGGTGAGATCCCACAAAATGCTCTCCCACCTCCCACCAATTGCCCTCCCCCTCCCTGTCCCCGCTTCCTCTTCTGCTCTTCCACTTGCTGGACTATATTTGTGTCTTATCATTTGTATGCATGGGTGAATATTGATATAATGGTTTCATATTAGTATTGAGTACATTGGATACTTTTCTTCCCCATTCTTGAGATACTTTACTAAGAAGAATGTGTTCCAACTCCATCCAGGTAAACATAAAAGATGTAAAGTCTCCATCTTTTTATGGCTATATAGTACTCCAAAGTATACATATACCACAATTTGTAGATCCATTCATGGGTTGATGGGCTTTGGGGTTGCTTCCATGACTTGGCAATTATGAATTGAGCTGTAATAAACATTCTGGTTTAAAGGATTTGTTTTAGCAGCTGGAATCATGAGCAAGGTTAAAGTCTGAGGAAATGTCTTTGTAATAAAATGACTTTGCTTTTCTGGGTAGATACCTGGTAATGGGATTGTGGGGTCAACTGGAAGGTCAACTTTTAGTTATTTGAGAATTCTCCATCCTTCTTTCCATAAAAGTTGTATTAGTCTGCAATCCCACCAGCAGTATAGAAGTGTTCCCTTCTCTCTGCATCCACGCCAGCATTTGCAGATTTGGGACTTTGTGGTATGGGCTAATCTTACTGGAGTTAGGTCATATCTCAGAGTGGTTTTGATTTGCATTTCTCTGATGATTAAAGACAATGAGCATTTTTTCATGTGTTTGTTGGCCATTCATCTCTCATCTTTAGAGAAGTTTCTTTTCAAATCTCTTATCCACCTAGAAATGGAATTCTTTGTTCTTTTCTTATAGTTTAATTCTGTGTAGATTCTAGTTGTCAGACCTTTGTTGGATTAATAAGATGCAAAAATATTCTCCAATTCTGAAGGCTGTCTGTTTCTGTGGTTGTAGTACTCTTAACAATACAGAACCTTTAGAGCTTGATCAAATCCCAGTTATTTATTTTTTGTGTTTTTGCAATTGCCAGGGGGATCTTCCTCATAAAATATTTTCAAGGCCAATATATTCATTTTCCCTACTCTATCTTCTAGAATTTTTTTTGTTTCATGTCTCAAATTTAAATTTTTTATCCAGCAAGAATCAATGTTTTTCAATGGCGACAGGTGTGAGTACAGTTTCAGTCTTCCACAAGTGGCTAACCAGTTCTCCCAGCTCCATTTGTTAAACAGGGATTCTTTCCCCCAATGTATGTTTTTGTTAGGCTTATCAAAGATCAAATGATGATTTGTGCTGGGTTCATCTCTAGGTTCTCTATTCTATTCCATAGATTTGTATTTCTATCTTTGTTCTAGTACTATGCTATTTTGATCACTATAGATTTATAGTATAACCTGAAGTCTGGTAATGTGATGCTTCCTGATTTGTTTTTATTTCTAAGAATCGTATTGGCTATTTGTTTTTTTTCTGATTCCATATGAAATGAAGTATTATTTTTTCAAGTTCTTTAAAGTATGATATTGATGCTTTGATGGGGATTGCATTAAATCTGTAGATTTCTTTGGTTAGTTTGAACATTTTAACAATGTTGATTCTTCCTAACCACAAGCATGGTATTTTCTTCCATTTGTCAACATCTTCTGCTATTTCTTTTCTCAGGGTTTCATAGTTCTCCTTATAGAGATCTATCACGAGACGTAATTTACCTCAAAGGATAAAATAAGACTCAGGGAGTGATGGAAAACAGTAATCCAGGAAAGTAGCAATCAGAAAAAAGCAAGGATTGCAACCTTATTTGCAGATATAATTGGATTTAAATCAACAAAAATCAGAAAAGACAAAGACAGGTACTACATATTTGTCAAGGGAAACACGCAACCTGAAAAAATTTCATTACATCCCTTACCTGAATGCTCCTGGATTTATAAAACAAACCCTAACTGACCTGAACAATATGATATCTTCTTGTTCTATAATAGTTGGATATTTTAACATCTCTTTTGCAGTTCTGGATAAACAAGAAGAAACTAAACAAAGAAATAAGGATTGGATTCTTCTGAGGACTGTGGCAGACTCTGTTCCTGGCCTCTCTCCTAGCTTCTGGTGACTTTCTGGCAATTTTTCTTGCTCTTTGGCTTATAACTGCATTGCCCCAATCTCTGCCTTCATGCTCACATGATGCTCTCTCTCTCCTCAATTGTGTGTCTGTCTGTATGCAAATTTCTCCTTTGCATAAATACCCAAGTCATGAGGATTAAGGCTCAGGGCTAATGACCTCATTTTTATTTGATTACCTCTGTAAAGACTGTATTTCCAAGTAAGGCTTCATTCTGAGATACTGAGGGTTAGGGTTCACACATATCCATTTGAGGGACACATTGAAACCTACAACAAGGAGGATGCTTGTTATTAGTCAAGAGTAATCTACTTTTTGCAGAATTGTTTTCTGGGGACAAAAATGAGTGTTCAATACTGTTTCTTATAGAAGAACAGCCCAGGGATTTTTACCAGGCTTAAATGGCAAGGCCAAGGCTGCACATACTATGTCCTGAGCTCTGACCTTTATCGCCTCCTCACTTCGTGTTTACTGTATGTTTACTATGAAGTACTAAGTCCTTTTCTAGGATGATGTCTACTGAGCAGTATGCTATTCAACATGTTTCTTTTACTTGGCAGTTTCATTTCTTTCATTTCAATCTCAGTTTTCTAAAACTTGTTGAGGATTTTGCTTTTATTTAATACACTTTTTAGGCCTTAAATATGTTATCACTGGTAGGGAGGTATTATTGGTTTAGAATTTAATAATAACTATTAACATTGATTTAAATAATTATTACCTGCCAGGAACATAATGAGATTT
This sequence comes from Arctocebus calabarensis, assembly GCA_963573935.1. NCBI lineage: Eukaryota > Metazoa > Chordata > Mammalia > Primates > Lorisidae > Arctocebus > Arctocebus calabarensis. The sequence continues at coordinate 11,920 of CAUYON010086642.1, forward strand.
TTATATAGATCATGTCATTGAATTATTCTCATTTTACCCCCAGGGAAGAGGAGGCAATGGGAGGTTCCATGAATTTCCCAAGGTCAGTAGCTTTCGAGTGAGGGGAGAATTTGGACTTGGGCTGATCCTGAAGTCTAATTGTCACCACTCAGCAGTGCTGCCGAGGAAACAGTTTGCATAAATTGGGATAATATGAAAATTTGCCTTTTGGCTCCTTACTCACAAACCAGTATTTTTTTATTCACCAATAAAAATTATCTGAAATATTTTTCTGTATGCTAATAGTAATAGTCTAATCAACTCTGGCATATCTTCTGGGGAAGCTCTCAGAGGAGGGTTTAGGACTTGAGGGAGTATTAAAATATTATACTGGAGAAATACATTTTAGGCAGTATCACTTTTTTTATAAAAAGAATGATTTTTTTCCTTGGATCCAGGTCAACTCTCCTCAGGGATATGTCATACAAGATATTTAGTTCTTGGAGATGAATTTTTCTCTCCTGGGCATGCACTGCGTGGCTTTAGATTTCTACTGATTTCAAGGGGGAAGATGAGGCTGCCTCAGACAACAAACTTTTCATCTTCCATAGCTGGTAATGGATTAAAAAACTCACATCCTTTTCTTTTCAGTGTCTGGGAAGAGTGGGGAGAGAGGAGATGGAATATATTAAGTTCTACTTGGGCGAGGTTTAGCTTCTGAGTTCTTTAGGCTTTGCCTGGGAAATATGCCACATCAGAAATATGCCCAGTATAAGAAGAAATTAATCTTGACATTGGTAACACTTTGCATTTGAAAATTCTCTATGTCGAAAAGTATCAGCTTCTAAGAGTTCGGGCTCCTTCCTTCTTTTTTTTTTTTTGGAGACAGGCTCTTGCTCTGTCATTCAGACTAAAGTGCAGTGGCACCATCATAGCTCACTGTGACCTTCAACTCCTAAGCTCAAGAAATTTTATTGCCTTAGCTTCTCAAGTAAGTAGGACTATAGACACATAACTCCATGACCTGTAAACTTTTAAAATATTGTAGAGGTAGTGATCTTGCTCTGTTGCCTTAAGTCCTGGCCTCAAGCAATCCTCTCACTTCTGCCTCCCAAAATGCTGGGATTATAGGCGTGAGCCACCATGCCCAGCATAGCTACTTTCTTAATTGCCTTTGCAACACAGCAAATATTTTCTCCCCTCTTTTGATGGGAAGTAATCTGCCATTTATCTTTCTCCTTGACTGTGTGCAAATGCCACGGCCTTTAATAGTTTTTGGATGCACATGAGAGCTATAAAAACAAATCCTTCATGATCTTACAAACTTAATTCATTTCCTCTAGGAATGTGCTGAGGTGTCCATAGTGCCTGCCAGGTCAGACAGTAAAAGTGGTGTGATGATGACTGCATTGGATGGTGAATGGAGGATTCTTAATGCCAGGTACTGGGCCAGCCAACAGGGCACAGGCGTGTCCCACAGCAGGAGAAAGTAGCTCTGCAGGCCAATAGCAAGGCTAAAAAAATGGCCTGATGCAAACAAAAGCCAGCTTTGACTGCACCCGAGCTCTGCCTGGCCTGTCAAGGCCAGGAGAAAGAACATTCCCTCACTGCTGACATGGCAGAGCAGAGCAGAACATCACAAAGGGCTCGCTGTGGGCTCTGCAGCGGACCTCCCACAACTGTAGCTAATAATACAGAGAGAGATTAGTGTTTATTAGAAACCAAGCAAAAAACTTAAGGAATGATACTGGAGCATAGTTATACATCTAGATCTTGATCTTCTTTTATTCAGTTTCACGGTAACGCAAATATAACAGCTTCAGATATTTTCAGTCCTGGGATAAAATAGATTCTGAATCCAATTTAGTTATCGATCCAATTAGCAGCAAGTTTGCTAAATAAATTATGTATTGTGAGGGGGGACGCCCACAGCTACACTGATGAGAACGGACTTCATGGATGCCCTTTCCATAAACTGAAACTATGCCCTCTTCCTATACTGTGGCCTCCGTGACTTTACACAGATGGAAGTCTCATCATAGTGATGCAGGACAAGGCGTACCTACCACTTGCATTAGCCCTGGCAGTGCTAATACTGTGGCGATGGAGGAACCAGCTTGCCGGAAGGGCCGGACTCCTGCGGGGGAGACATTGGCGCCTTGCTGTCTCCTTCCCGGGCTCTTCTGGCTAGCACATTTCATGGATGGCACCTTGCTGTCTCCTCCTTGTGCACATCTGACTGGCCAATGTCATGTCAGTTTCCAGTGCCTTTAGACACTGGCTTAGACAGCTGGCTTTAACTGATGAAGACCCAGGCCCTAAGAAGTTCCGGCAAAACAACCCCTGGGGCTATATAAACCCCTGAGCAGAGAGCTCAGACACAGTCCTCTGCTGGACCTCGGAGAGGGAGCAGGAGACCTTGTTCCCCTCCTGGGTCCTTTCTGCCTGGAGGTTTAGCTTTTCTTGTAGTTGCAATTTTTGTTCCCTGTAAATAAATCCTGACTTATCACCACTCCTGTGGTCCTTCAATTCCTTCTGAGAATAGCGGAGACCAAGAACCTGAAATTCCAGCATCAATAGCAACAACCAAAGAGACATAGTGTATTCTGACAGACTATTTCTTATGAGTTATCGTCTTCTTATTTTTAAGTTGGAAATGCCTCTCTGTTAGAGTAACAGAAAAATGTTATGTATTTGTTATTATATCCAAAAGGAAGCCCTTTGGAGCTATAAGGTAAAAGGCTAAATACTTAGAGACTTAGAGTCATCAGTATTCAATTAGAGCTATTGAATTTTTCAATAGATTTCTTTTATTATCTTTACATGATAACTTTACATTCATTTTGAAAAGAAAAAAAGAAAAAGGAAAGAAAAAGACAAGACTCCAGATGTTTGAGTTACTATCATTTGTACTACAACTATTGGAGTGATTGCCTTTGCTACGAGTACTAGTAGGTAAGAAAGGTTAACTTCAATATACCTTCCTTTTTCCTTGGGAAAAATGATATTTGGATCATCACATACTAACTGGTTACTTGAAATCCATGCTGGAAACCAGTTAAATAGAAATAATTTTCAAAGATTAAATCTTCCACAAACGATGTCCCTTTTTCTCTGGAAAATGAGATCATTTTGAATAATCAAAAGAGGGGGCTCTTTCTCTGTTTCTTTCCCCACTCTGCCTGTGTTTATGTTCATATTGATACCGGAATTTTGGTTCTTGGTCTCGGTGATTTGAAGAATAAATCTGCGGACCACAGATCAGTGGTAAGACAAAATTTATTTACAGAAAAGAATACAAAAAACACTAACGCTCCTGGTAGAGAGGGAACTCAAGTGGGGAGATAAAAGCTCTCTCTGTTTCTCTCCCAGTCTTTCCCGGTCTCCCGGTTTAGGCTCTTAGTCTCAGGGTATATATAGGTGTATGGGTTCCTTGGCCAGGAAATGAATGAACACAGTCCCTTCCATGGGGCAAGGTGAATGAATGAATCAATGAATGAACACAGTCCCTTCCGCCAGGGCAAGGAGAATGAATGTATTAATGAATGGACACAGTCCATTCCTGGAATTGAGGCCTAGGAAATTCACATGAAATTGACCTAGGCATAGGAAATGGGTGTTTGGTATTTAGTCCTAAGTGTAAAGTGAAGGAGACACCAAGGCGCCAGTGTCCCCTTGGCAGTTGTCCGGTCTTTTTGGCTATTGGAACCTCCGGTGGGGGTTGGACCCCCCCTCCTTGCCTATCACCCTGCCCGCTGGTTCCTCAGCCTGCTGCCACCGCACCAACACCGCCAAGGTGGAGGCCCAGCTCCGCTGAGCTGGGTGGGGCGCCAAATGTCCTGTATCAATATTATTTCACAGAGAGTGATGAAAACAACAACACAGAAATGTTAGAGCAGAGAGATACACAACAGTGAAGTGTGAGCAGGAAAACGTTGGTCTTGCCCTGCCTGTTCTCTCTGCCCTGCCTTCTAACCCTCTCCTAACTCCCTGCTCACTGGTGGAAGACACTCTCTCTTTGCTTTTTAAAGTTTTTCTTCTGCCACACAAAAAGTCTTCTCTCTTCACACTTTACATATGACATCTCAAAAACAACCATTTCTAAGTTCTCAGCATTCTGAGAGAAAGCTTTCCGATCTTTTCTCTAAGCAAAATCTCCGATAATTTTACCAGTTTTGGAACTCACTGAGTGGAGGTGATAAATATTGGGAAATCGCTTCTAGAATGTATATAAGCTCTTAGAGAGGAGTCTCAGGACCACAGCCTTTGGTACACATTACTTAACACTCTTGGCCTTAGTCATGTCAGGGATAAAGATATTGATGTCAGATTGGGAAATACTGAACAGATGTAATAGAGACCGATGTGCTTTCTCTAGAAGTCTTCTAATTCTACACTAGAGATCAGAACTCAGTGTCTAGTTAAAAGGCTGAAAAGGCACAAGGGAAATAAACTTCACAAACTTTTCAGAGAATAATTCTTTACAAGACTAGCTACTAGTCAATGTGGTTTCATCAAAAGATCTGATCTCTGGCACTGTACCTTTCAGAGACAACTGCCTCCACTGGCTAGGTACTTGGCAGCTATAGTTTTGTGTTGCCAAAGGTAGGAGTTTGCCATTGCTAGTAATTATAAATTACAAAAAGTCAGTCAAATGACAGTGATTGCGAAAAATGACTGATGAACCAGTTTTTATAAAGTTGTCCCAAGAAGTAAGGGAATTTTTTTCTTAAAGAATAAAGATTAATACTGAATGTATGTCACTAAGAAAGTCAGAGTTGGAATATAATTAAATATAAATGATTCAGATAAGCAGCAAACCATACGCACTCCTGACATCTTCCTAGTATGGGGCTTATAGTTGATCCTCTCCAACTGGTGCAGGAGGCAAAATTAGAAGCATTTTAAATCATTGATTTTTTTTTCCCCTACAAAAGTCTTAGATTAATATGCTGAGAATTAACAGCTTTAAAAACAGTGGCATAGCAACTTTTAGAAAAATGTTCAAATACAGTTATGATTAAACATATTTTGTGAAAACAGTGTTTAGCATTTTGGTTTATATACATTTTTGTTTTAAAATTTTCAACATTTTCAGTTTGTTAACCTTTTATCATTTTAATATTTTCTGATATCTAACTAGATTTTTTTTATCTAACTAGATTTTTGATCTTTTCTTTATAACTTTACATTGGCCCCTAAAAAATGTCACGTTAATTTGAGATACAAATAATTAATCTATTCAAATATTCTCTTCTAAACATCTTTACTTCCTTTCCATTGATTTGATCAGTTTTACATTTTTAAGTTGAAAACTTTCTTCAAACTACTATCCATCTTTCTGTTTTTGAATTTCTTGTTAAAGACCAAAATGTCAGAATTTTATCTTTGATAGAATTCTTGGCTAATTCTGATTTATATAAGATGTTCTTTTAATTACATTTAAAAATTTAATTAAATAAAAATCCAATTTGATTTTACTTGCAAGTGAAATTTAATAAATTTAAATTTTCTGAATTTAAAAATTTTAATTAGTTGAATTTAAAAAAGCACTTGTTAAACATGTAAATTATGGCTGATATGATTAGCCTTTGAAAAACTGGTGAAATAAACTAAATGTGCTTAAATTTGGGGGGAAAAGTTATTACAACACACTCAAAAAAAAATCAAAAGTCATATACTGAATGCCAAAATTTGAGGGGAAAAAGTGTTTCATAACAACATTTTCAATGAATTTATGATAAAATCCCATTTTAACACATATTATTAGTGTTATTTTATCAGGTAGCCAATCAAACTTAGTTTAGTCAATATACAAAAGAATATATTTGACTATGTCTAGTAAAAAATCAAATATGTTTATTAAAACTGCTAAAAAATGGTAGCTTATAAATGTTGGTTATTTTCCAAGTGGATAATTTTGAGAGGAGATTTTTAGTGAATTGGTCTGCCTTTCACTATAGGCTGCTCCAGTTAAAAATAAGCAGGAGACCGTCAGTAATAACAGCAATGCTGAGTCGATGCGGGTGGTGTGCCAGCCCTGTGTTGGGCACTCCACAGTAGTTGTCTTCATTTAATCCAAACAACTTTTTGAATTAGAGATTATTGTCAGTTTACAGAGGAGAGATGTGAGGTTCAAAGCAATTAATGAGGTAAGTTGCTCAAGGGAAGCAGAGTCAAGACTGCTGGTTTCAAAGGCCAGGCTGCCTGGTAGAGTTCCTAAGCTGTGAAATGCAAAATGGAAATTCCCCTTTGGCTAGATCAGTATAGACTGAGATGAGGAAAGAGGCTTCCTTCTGCTTCATTGCTTAAAGGGAAAGAGCTAGCGTGTCTGTACATTGCAGCATCTGGGCAAACAGTGAGTGGGCAGGCACTGTTTCCCAGAGAGTAGGAGCTGAGTAGAGGTGGCACAGGCGATGGGTTTGGTCCAGGTATCCCTCCCGCAGGAGGCTGAGACAAGGGCGTTTACTGGCAGTGGATGCAGCGCCACCTTCAGCCGCATGCACAGCCTGCTGGTGCCTGGCTGTTCAGCACAGTTCTTCATTCTTTCCGGGTAAGTCCATTAGGGCTCTGTACAGAGGCCCAGTTTAAATGGATATGTTTAAGGCGGACAGCCTAGAACTGTTTGCTCTCGGGAACAGTGTCAGACAACACTGCATGCCTGGCAGGAAGGTGAGAGGGTCTCTTGTCTCCTAGCTTTAAATCATAGAACCCAGGGGCATATGCTCAAGTCCACTTCAAGGCACCCGGCTGTCAGGGGCCATCAGAGCAAGAGCATGTGGAATGGTGTTGATTGGCTTCTGGCAAGCTTTTGTTTGGATAGACTGGGATGACGTGTTTGTGAGCTGGTATGTTGTATGAACCTTAGCTCTTTATTAATACTGGCTAGCAAGTACCCCTCTTCTTCCTTTTCCTGTTACTGTCTGTAACTGTCATGACTAGCCTGGAGTGATTATCTTAAATTTTCATACTCCAGTGACAGATCTGGGTATAACCGGGGATTGTTACATACTCTGTCACTCTTATCACACACACACTTGTTCCCTTTTCCCCCTGCAGCCTGAGGAAGGACAAGGTTTGAGAAGGAAGGGAAATTGGGAAGCTTTCTTTTTCCTTTTTATGGAGATGATATGATACCATAGCTACCAGATTCTTTTTCTCTTTCATTCCATCATCTTATACCCTTCTCAAATTGAATGTGTCTAGTGAGATGGCAAATTTTATGTATATATGTATTTTGGTTTATTTTCTCAGGTTTACAGTTTAGTGGTTTTTAGCATGCTTACAAAGTTGTACAACCAGCACTGGTATCTAATAATAGGACATTATCACAATCTCTTCTTATTTCCCCTTTCAGGTAACTGTGTCTCATTTCTTGCCTTGCAACCACTATTTATAGTGGCCAATGAATGGGATGTAGTCAGGAAGGTGCCTTCCATGCACAAGAACAAGAAGCAAGGAGAAGAAGGCATATCCTGAAATGTCCATAGAAGTTTCCCGTTTCTGTCAACCTGTGGGATAATAATAGGAGGCGATCAGGAAGAGAACTTTTAAATGATTGTGGACTGCTTTTATTTTTCTCAAAACCCCTTAGGTAAACAAAGGAAATCAATATAAACAATAGATCTCTGATCCATTTAGGAAATGGAAAACAATGCTCGAGAGTAAGTACTGAACAGATCTAAACTGATAAGGAAGTGGTGGAAAATTCCATCACCTTTGAATATTCATTGCCTTTTGAGAACACTGCAGCGGGACATCTGCTAACATTTAGGCAGAGGAACACTGAACTGAAATGATTTAATCAATTGAATGTTTCAGTTAAATTTTTACCCCCATGTCCAAGTTTTCACAGGCATTTTATCATGTATAGGATCACCTGGAAAAGAGATTTTTCTGAGGTAAGCATGGAAAAGGTTGAATAGAATTCTTTATCAATAGTTTCATAGCTCTGGGGCATCAGGTTTAGATATTAGGTTGCTCTGGATAAAGTCCCTAGAAGTTAATAGGAATTAAAGTAGAAAAGTCAGGTTCTATAATGGTCTGGAACAGGTTTACATCCATAATTAAGACCACAGGGTTTTTTTTTGTGAGATGATAGAGTTGAGTTTACGGCTCTTAACTCTGCAGATTAGGATTATACTAGAACTCCTTCTGGTTACTTTCAGAGCCCATGTTTTTGATGTGTCATATATGACTTTATATAAACTTTTTACAGAATTCCACTGCTGCTTTGACACCCACCCAACTTTGTTGAGACTGGGTTTCACTACAGTACATGGTTCTAGAATACCAACTGCTTAAATAAAATAGAATTTTATTTCTTTCATGTAAAGTACAGAGATGGGCCAGGTGGGGTTGACATGGCCGCACAGAGCCACAGGGTACCCAGGGGCCAGCCTTGTCCCTGCTCATCAGGCAGCCTTCAACGTTTGTGTGCCCTTGTCCATGGAACGGCCATCATTCAGCCACCTTTCAGGCAGTAGAAAGGAGGAGGAGATGAAGAGTGATCACAGGTGTGCCTGGCTCAATTGTAAGGAGAAGGGAAGAAGATGTCAGAGAAAATTTCCACTTATATCTCATCGGCTAGAACGTGACCACACCTAACAGCAAGGAAGGCTGGGAAAGGCAGATTTGACTCCCAACCCCATTTGTCCAGCTGAAAAAATGGAGGTCCAATTACCATGACACAAGGGACAACAAATATTAGGAAACAAACTATGGTATTTACAATACAACATTTAGAAATAAAGTATTATTCTGTATCTTGCCATGACATTCTTCCTTTTAGTTATAATTACCTGTTTGAAGCTTCAGTGTTGCCTCTAAGTACTAATATAACTGGCTTGATATTCATTAAGAAGCGACTAAAGGATACCTGAGAAATGCGGCTGTGAACCTGGGAGCTGGAGAGGGTGCACTTAATGGAGTTAAGGCAGGTTCATGAGGTTTCCTTGTAACATTACACTATTATTTCCAAATGGTTGTTTTATTCATTCCTTGTGTACTCTTCCTGTGATTGTGGACTTTATTTATTTAACTTGCAACAAATTATCAAATATAACTACTCAGCAAATGGTTTTTCCAGACTGATTGCTAGCCTTTTTTTGTCTGTGTTTACACGACAGCGTCTCTATCACAAAGAACACATTGGGTGGCTTCGTCCCCACCTTCTGAAGCATGCATGTTTCTTCTTTTTTTTTTTGTAGAGACAGAGTCTCACTTTCTCACCCTTCAGTAGAGTGCCGTGGCGTCACACAGCTCACAGCAACCTCCAACTCCTGGGCTTAGGCGATTCTCTTGCCTCAGCCTCCCGAGTAGCTGGGACTACAGGCGCCTGCCACAACGCCCGGCTATTTTTCTGTTTTGAAGTTCGGCAGAGGCTGGGTTTGAACCCG
>CAUYON010086644.1:0-21423 GCA_963573935.1 Arctocebus calabarensis
GGTCCGAACCCACAAGCCTTGGTGTATGTGGCTGGCACCGTAACCACTGTGCTATGGGTGCTGAGCCCACAATTGATTTTTTTTTTTTTTTGAGACAAAGCTGTCACCCTGGATAGAGTGCTGTGGCATCACAGCTCACAGCAACCTCCAATTCCTGGGCTCAAGTGAGTCTCCTGCCTCCGCCTCCCAAGTAGCTGGGACTACAGGCGCCCGCCACAACGCCCGGCCATTTTTTGGTTGTAGCCGTCATTGTTGTTTGGCAGGCCCAGGCTGGATTCAAACCCGCCAGCTCAGGTGTATGTGGCTGGTGCCTTAGCCCGTTGAGCCACAGGCGCTGAGCCATCAGTCCCGTGTTTTAATGGACTTCCCACTTAGGGTCACGCTCTGCTGGCCTGTTTGTTGTTCTTCCTCACAAGGAGCTCCTTGCTCAGGGAAGAGATGGAGCCCCTCAGTTTAACCGAGAAACTCCCAGAGAGGGACCTTGCCTGAGCTTTGCGAATTGATTTCAAAATAGCTACAGAATTTTGGCCTCTGGAGGAACTGGACAGTAATCTTGCTGGCAAGATAATCCCGAGGCTGATGAAAGTGGCCCTGGTGGGAAGCTGGGGGTTCGCGGCTCTGACTGTGACGGGCGGGTCTCATGAGGCAGATCCCAGCAGAACTTCACCTGTGGGGTTGAGTCAGAGGCTGGAAACCTGGGCAGGGAGCGGGGCTAGCGAGGCGGGAAAGCGATTCCCAGTCCTGGGAGCACTCGGAAGCATTCGCTCCTGCCAGTCCCCGCTCTCCAGCGTTTGGCACGTGGACCTGGGCCAGGAGTTAAGAAGGCGGAGTCCTGATGAGATGGAGTGACCTTCATTCAGCAAGTGTCCTAGTGCCATTTCTCGCCTTCCAGCTTCAAGCCTACCCTTCTGTACCCCAGGACCAGGCCTCCCCAAACAGTTCTGCTCTGTGACTGCCCGAGGAGGTGTTGCTGTCGGGGCGCCCACAGGGGACGTGGAGTCCCGTGGGCTCCCCGTTCGCCTCCTCTTCCTGCCCCGTCCCCCAGCCTCCCTGCTCCACAACCCTGGGAATGGTGCTGGACTCCAGGACCGCCGTTGAATCCAGTTAGCAGTTTTTCCAACACCCCCACAATCTGCTTCCTCTCACCCCCAAATCCCGAAACACCAACCGTTGCCAGAAGCCCCCTTGCCCAGCGGTCTGACGCTGTAGCTCCGTGCAATCCCGCTCTGTGGGTTTTAATAACTGTCGACTCTTCTTGTTTGGGAAGCCTTAGGGGTGACAGCCGCTTCCCGGAGTGCTGTCTCTGCTCTCCCAAGAGTGCAGGTGGGAGAACCCTGAGTTTCTGTGTCCTTTAGGGATGTCACTGAGGCCAGCGCTGTGTGGGGACAGTGGGAAGAGGGGAGACTCCCAGTGGGAAGGCAGTGATGGGACTTGAAGATTAGAAATGGGGTGAGCAGAGAGGGGCCGAGAGACGCAAGGTTTCCATGCTGGTGGCAGCACAGCGAAAACGCCATAGAGATCTGGGACAGCAGGGGAAGGAGCCGCGTCCACGCCAGGGGCATTCAGGCGGGATGCCAAAGGCACCTGGCAAAGGGCAATCGCAGTGCTACGGACAGAGGACCAGGGCTGCGCCTTAGTTCCCTGGGACTGAGGATGGAGGGACAGGGTTTTCAGGTGACTTATAAAAAGGGGCGTCGTGCAGACTCTGATGGGGGCTCCTGCTCTACCAGGCACACTGGTTCCTTTGTCTGGCCCCATACGGATCGAGGAGAACAAGTGCTCCAGGTACCCAGTCTCCACGGAGAAGGTCTCAGGGAGGTCGGGGTCCTGTTGCTGCCGATGGAAGTGAACTTCACTCCCCCCGGAGCTCCCAGCGTGGGCAGCACCGATCCTCGCCTTCTCTGAGATGGAAGTGGAGGAACAAGCCACACAGACGTGAGCAGCAGCCACCATGCCTGTCACCAGTGAGACAGGCTCCACGGCTCGGCTGGCCGCGTCGTCACCCCCCAGGGCACAGGCACAGGGTGAGCAAGTTGTTTCAAGGCACACCATCGACCGCGCTGGTGACAGTCAGAGCGACTTGTTACACTTCCTCTTTCCGCTCTCTTTGTCATCTAAACTGGGTCTGTCGGGAGGGAGTTTTCATTGATATTATGCACCATGAACTAAAACCTATTTATCAAACATTTACTGAGTTTTTCTTATGTTCCGAGTACCATGCTGGGCTCTGGGGACATCGGTATGGGTAGAATCAGACCTGAAGTTGACAAGCTTTGTTGCGCACTTTAACCTGAGTCCCTTGTGTCCCCACGGTGGTCCCCTTGATTAAAACCTGACCCCCCCCAGGGCTCCATCCTTCCTTTGACCGGCAGCTGTGTCCCCCCCACACCTGCTCTCCCCCAGCCGTCTGTGGGGCACGGGGGTCCTCCCTGGCGCTGCCCATTCTGAGTTCTTGGATAGGAAAGGTCCTGGGGCTAAAGAACGTTGCTCTTGACTCTGGAATGTTAGACCCGTGGCAGAGGGGACGGGGTGGAGGGGGGGCTGCAGGGAGAGCAGAGGAACACGGAGGAAGGGTTTTCCCACCTTAGAAACCAACAGAGGGGACGGGGTGGGGGGAGCAGAGAAACTCAGGAGGAAGGGGTTTCCCACCTTAAAAACCAGCTGACTTAGAGGAGGCGGAGGTAGGGCCTGTGCTGGGCCTGGGAAAATGAAAGGACCAGGCTAGGACTGGGAGGTGCTTACAGGATGGTGTCCAGACAGAGAAAATTTCTCACCCAGCAAGTCTAGGGGAAGGGCCCCGAGTAACACATGCTGTACAGTCTGTACCTTGGCGCTCTCTGAAAAAGACAGGGAATCACCATCCAGAGACTCCCTAAGAATATTGCCCTCTGCTGTGCCCCCAAGGAAATCAGTCAGGCCGGGTTGTGTGATGCTGCTGTGACAACCTGCAGGTCTCAGCAGCACCGCTCCAAAGGTCTCTGTCCCTCATTTGGTGCCCAGTGCGGCTGGCGGGGTGTTGTTGTTGGCGCTCCCAGTCTGCAGGGAAGCTGGTAGAGGCTTCTTTGTGGAAACATCAGAGATTTCTCAGTGGAGGGGATGGGAAAGGAAGGTTCCATCACACTGGCTCTTAAAGATGCTGCCCAGAAGCACCAGGAATCACATCAGCCAGAGGTCGTTGGCCAAAGCGGGTCACACACAGCATGGTGGCAGAGGATACACGCCCGCCCTGTGTCCAGAGCAGAACGGCTCTCAGCATCTTGCCACAGACTCTGGGCACTGTGCAGTGAGCTACTGGTGGTTCTTATGGGGCAGCCGTGTGGGCAGGAAGAATGTGATTTCCCTGCATCACTCGGCTGAGGACCCCCCACTGAACCTCAGACACCTGCGGCGCCTGCTCAGTGGTGCCCGGGAGTCCTGTAACGGCACACAGTGTCAGCACAATTAACAAAGGCTTAGCATGTCTCACAAACTAATAAACTTTCCTACTCGCCCTTTGTGTTTTGATGGGTGGGAAGGACCTTGTAGAAAGCAAGGGTGAGCAGGGGCTCGGCGCAACCACCGGTGAGCTTTCAGGTAAGTGGCCGGCCCCGCCCTCCCAAGAGGTGAGCAAGGGTGGAAACAGGCTCTGGGGCCACATTCAGAGCACGGGTTGGAATCTGCCTCCACCGGTTAGCCTTCAGTGACTCCGGGCCATTCCTTCATTTCTCTACGTCTCAGTTTCCTCAACCACAAAATAAAGATAGCAATAGCGTCTGCCTCACAGAGCTATGAGGAATTGATGTTTGTAGGCTGCTAAGAATGATGGCCAGCAACAGAGAAGCTGTCTGTGTAAGCATTTGGCAAATAAACGTCAAATCCTCTACTCTGTCTAGAGTTTCCTACGCAGTGATCTCACGGGGAGTTAAATCGTGTGCTCGGGGGCAGGGAAGAGCCGTGTCTGTCCCACTTCCCTCCACACCACACTGGGGTCTCAAAGCAGATCAAAAGGGGGAGAAACGGTGGCAATGAGATGCAGGAAAGGCAAGCTTTCCCGTTAGTAAATGGCTTCTCAGCATTGCCTTCACCTGTGTCTGAAGATCTTTGAGGAACCCGTCAATAAGCAGAGATGATGGCCCCACATAAGAAGACACAGGCCAGTGCCCTAGAATGACATTGTCACCAACATCTTAAGGACCTGCTCCAGGTACAGTGGCCCAGAACAATTCTCAGCCAGGCTTGAAGAATGTAACGATCTTCTATGAATGCTCAGACTGTGCCAAGGAAGCAATGTTCGATCGAGGCATAAATGACACGCTTCACCTCGATAGATGGAGCCTGTGAACATCAGCGGGACAGGAAGAGAGCAAGATAAATTTGGCGTGGTTCAAATGTTGCATGTAAAAATAAGTGCCAGGGAGCAAGGCAGGCCTTCCCGTCACAAGTGGAGAAGAGCCAAGGGACGCGCCTTCTGAGTTTGAAGATCCAGATGTTTATCGGGAAGACCCGTGGCCTTGTGGCCAGGAACACGCTCTGAGGTCGGAAAGCCTGCATGTAAGCCCAGGCTTTTTCGCCAACTACTTTGCCATAGTTTTCTCACATAAACAAAAGCTGTGACATTAGGCCTGCCTTCCAAGATTCGCCCCATCTCTCTCCCCCCCTGTGGGGCATGCACTTTGGGTGGAATTGACACCATCTCCAGCTTCAGAAGTGGACCCTGATTGGCTAACCACTGTGCTCCCACCCCTGGTCCTAACTGACAGCTCCGCAGATCCCCAGAAACTCTCCCATTGATGTAAAGCTCTGTATGAAGAGCCATTTTTGTTCGTTGGTTCTGGGAAGATGTCCATCCCCTTGCATGTGGGTGAGGAAGCGTGCAGGCTTTGCGATTGTGAGGGGAATCAACTTGTTGACGACTGTAACAAACGGAGGAGGGCAGAGCTGTAGGAACTGCTGGAAACATTGATCCTGAATCCAGAGTTCTGATCAAACTGTGCCTGAAGCCCACCCTACTGCTGGACTGTTCAGTTATATAAGTGATAAATCTTTCCTATTAGTTAAGCCAGTTGAGTTGTATTATTTGCCACACAAAGCATACCAATTTGTATGCTTCCTCCTGGGTGGTTGTGAGGGTTAAGTGAGAGGTGGGAGCAGGTTTCCTAGCAGAGTGCCTGGTGAGTTCTGAGACACTGTCGCCTGCCCCGTGGGAGTGAGGTTGGAGGCTGCAGGTAAAGACGTGTCAGCAAGCCTGAGGCGTGGGGTGGTGGTGATTTTTGGTGCAGAGAATAAGAATTAAGCATAGAAACAATTAGGTAAACCTTCAGTTTCATCAATCTCTCAGGGTAATTACTAATTAGTTTACTATTTAATTGGTAACTACAGCTATTAATTATGTTAGAAAAAAGAGATTTATAAATGCGCAGTCTCACATATTCTATAATTTAGAATCACGAATCAGAAGGAGGTAGGCGATTTGCTTGCCGGTTCAGAGGGCTCTGGGCCTTGAAGGTGTCTGACGGACTGGAATGCGGCAGAGGCCTGAAACATTGGTCAACAGTCCAATGAATAGGAAAGTCGGGTTTTTACAACCACAGGACTGAAGAGAAATCAGTTGAGATTACAGTGTTGTCACAAGTCTTCAGCCAAGTGAGGAATGTGGGGGTGGAAGCCTGCCTTTCTGAGGCTGGGGTGATGGACTGCTCTGGGCCCTGCGGGAGCCCCAGGGGCTGGGCGGGGGAGAGGCTGCTATTGACAGCTGGGGAAACAGGGAGATGACAAAAGGGACGAGAGATAATGAGCTCGGGGCCTGACATGTTTAGTTTTAGGAGGTGGTGGGACACCCAAGTAGAGATATTCTGCAGACAGAAAGAAATATGGGATTGAAGTGAGGCTGAGAGGTCAAGGCTGGGCTGGAGATTTGGGAGTCATCTGCGTTCAGGTGGTAATTAAAGCCATCTGACGGGGAGCTTCCCAGCTTCCCGGAGGAGGGTGGGAGGGAACGGAGCCCGTGGCCGACTGAGCCCTGCTAAGGGAAGGAGGAGGAGAGAGAGAGGGGCTCACAGGAGGCTCAGAGAGAAATGGCGAGCGGGAGGCCAGACATCCGCAGAGTGGGGTTCTGTGGCTGAGGGGAAGGGGCGACGGATGGAGACCCATGAGATGTGCACAGAGCAGGGGAAGCTGTAAAGAGGGGCTAGACAACCAGGTGTCCCTCATTTTACGGACACCATTTAGAAGGGAACAAAGGCCGTTTACCCTCCAAAGAGTCACTGAATCACTGGGACGGGCTGAAAGATTTGGGGGAGGCTGGTTTCACAGTGCTCCCCCTTCTACCTAGAAAGGAAATAGTATCTGCCAATTTGGAGGGTTTATTGGGCTCATCAGCACTCTCAGTAAGAACAAAAATAAATGGGAATTCTTTTTCATTGTAAGGTCACAGAAACTATCATCATAATGTTATTAAGATTAAAACAATAGTTCTGAGGATTACAGGAAAGAGGACTTGATGAGGGAGGATGGCCGACAAAGATAAACTACGCCTTAGGGACCAGAGAGTTAAGAAAGCAAAAGCAGGCTCGGCGCCTGTGGCTCAACGGGCTAAGGTGCCAGCCACGTACACCTGAGCTGGGGGGTTCGAATCCAGCCCGGGCCCGCCAAACAACAATGACAGCTCCAACCAAAAAATGGCCGGGCGTTGTGGTAGACGCCTGTAGTCCCAGCTACTTGGGAGGCAGAGGCAACAGGCTTGCTTGAACAACCCCAGGAATTGGAGGTTGCTGTGAGCTGTGATGCCACCGCACCCTATCCAGGGTGACAGCTTGAAAGCAAAAGTAGTCGAGAAACGCTCTCAGCTCACCCACAGCAACAGTGCCGTGGAGGCTGAGCTGTCGGAAGGGCCTGGTGCTATGGTTAGAAAACAGAATTTTTTTTGTAAGTTTCCTCTTTGACAGAAGTCAGTGGGGAGTCACCATCTTATACCCTGAGGAATCCTAATAATGCCAGTTGTGATAGTCTGCTGATTTATTTAATTCATAGTCCTGAGGGAATTGTGCAGTGATAAAGCCTGAAGAGTCCTGTCCCTCTAATAGTTGAGCAAATCCCTTTAAGCAAGACGCACATTAACAAGGGAGTGATGATAAGATCATTTCCTTGGGGCCTCCAGAGCCCGTGTGGAGGTGAAGGTGGTGCGGGGTAGCTAAGGGGACGTGGTACAGCTCTAGCCCGGCCCTTGAAGCAGACTGTAGCGGGCTGGGCCAGAGGGCTGTTTTTCAGGATTAATGTTCATCTCCCCACCCCTGTTCCCAATGGTAGCCAAGAGCTGCTCCCATATGAAGAAGGAAACCGTATTTCCATAAAAAACCTGATGGTTGAGTAGGGAGGGCTGGGTTACAGTCAGGGACAAGTGGCTACCTTACACCGGAAAAGCATAAACTTTTGCTCTGAGACACAATGTTTGTTTTGCTATATTTTTTGCATTTATAATTTAATATAGCATTGATTTTCCAGCCCCTTTAAAATTTCACCAATAGAATTCGATTGAATTGTTATGAAATGCAGACTGCTTTACAGAGAGGTGAGGGGGATTAAATTAGCTGCGTAGGGGCCGAGAAGGGAGAGATGGGAAAGAATGGGCGTGGGATGGAGGGTGCGGAGGAAAGACTGTCTGCCCACTCTGGAAGGCCGGGATCATCCCTAGTGGGTTTTGAGGGGGAGGGGCGGGCGGAAGGGAGCTGAGCCTGGGCTGTACAGAGTGCCTTGTACGACTCGGATCTAGCCGGTCCATTCACATACTGCCCACACTAACTCTTCAAGGTGTGTTACTATTCCGCTTGCAGGTAAATGAATGCAGGCTCAGCTTTGTAATTTTCGCGAGGTCGTGGCAGAGGCAGGACCCGGAGCAAGCCTCCCTGCCTCACTTCCTTCCTGCCCCCAACTCCGTCCTTTCCTTCTCTTCTTCTGGTTCCTTGTGAAGGCCTCACAGGAGGGCGCTGTCCCTCACCTGCAGCCACCACTCACTTGCCAGATGTGCGCCCTGAGCTGTCCCCTCAGCAGGCAGCGTGTCGTGGAGTGGCAGCGGAGGCCTCGTGGTCCGAGGTCTTCTCACACGTGGGCAGCTCCCACAGCAGGTGGAGGGGGCGTCCCTGCTTCTCTACCTGACAAGGCAGGCCTTAGGGCCCGTGTCTCAGACTGGCACCTGGCAGAAAACCGGTCCAAACTCAGGACGACAGAGAGACCACAACCCCGTTTCACAGTGAGGCCCGTTGGCAGATGAGGAAGCTGAGAGGGAGGGTGGCATCTGGGCCTCGCCCGTGGCCGTCGTCTCCAAGGCCTAGTTGTAGCAACAGGGTAGAGGGTTGGGCATTGAACACAGGGTTGCTCTACGGACCCCAGTGAGTGAGGGAGGGATTGGGAAATGTAAAGAAATGGGGGCTAGGGGAAGGACGAGTCAGCATTTTTTCCCCAATGGGGAAATAGGCCTAAAGTATAAGGCAGGTAAAATATAAAGTGACCCATTAAAATTTGAATTTCAGATAAATCAAAAGATAATTTTTAATGTAAGTATGTTCCAATTAAGGATGCATAAAGCTTATTTATACCAAATCAATAAATCAGCCATTGCTTATCTAAAATTCTGATGTCGCTGGGCATCTTGTACTTTCTCTTGCTAAATATGGCAACCCCACGCACAGGGAGTTAGGGAGGTTCACGTGTGCCCCTGTTCTCTGGTGGGCACGGCTCCGTGCCCTCCACTCTGGGGCGAGCTTCTAGGTGGGGCTGGAGATGTGCAAAGGGGCTTCTCTCGCATAAAGACACAAGAACAGCAGAAATGGCAGAGCCATCACTTGTAATGTCGCTACGCAACTTCCTGAAACTAAACCCTGACATTTTATACCACTAGTTAATAAAAAAGGTGTGGTACTTAAGATAATAAGCAAGCATGCAGAATATTCTAGAAAAGGACCTTGTTCTCCTAGTAAAATTACATTATTATAATTCCATGAAAGGATCAGTGAACTTTTTCTGTAAGGGCCAGATAATCAATATTTTAGGCTTTGGGGAAAGTCCAAATGTCTCCATCACATGTTATTCTCCTTCCCATCTTCCTTCCTAAACAATCATTTAAAAATGTAGAAATTATCTTTAGCTTGTGGGCTGAACAAAATCAGGATGGGGGCTGGATTTGGGCCTGTGGATTGTAGTTTGTGTCCCATCCCAATGTGAGCATTAAGGTGATGTGAGGGGCTCTGGTGAGGAATATTTATTCATAATTATTATGTTTCTATTTATCATGAGAGGGAGATTTGCATCTGCTTACAAGTAATTGGTGTGTATTTAGCATTTCTGTCAGCAAGGCACTGCTCTGGGTCTCTCACATGTACTCACTCATTTCAAGGAGATGTGGAGAGTCTGGACAATAGTTCCAAGGTTACATGTATGTGAGGATGTGGCGGAGCTCAGACTGGAAGCAGCCCAGCTCCTGAGAACTCGGCCTTCACCACCGTGCTACATTTTCTTATGAGAGTTCTGACTACTTTAAAAATGTATAACCACAGGCACAGTGGCTCATGCCTGTAATACCAGCACTCTGGGAGGCCAAGGCAGGTGGATTGCTTGAGCTCGCGCCTTCCAGACCAGCCTGAGCAAGAATAAGACCCCATCTCTACTAAAATAGAAAAACTAACCAGGCATGGTGGCCAGCGCCTATAGTCCCAGCTACTCTGGAGGCTGAGGCAAGGGGGTTGCTCAAGCCTAAGAGTTTGAGGTTACTGTGAGCTATGAGACCATGGTACTCTACCCAGGGTGACAGAGTGAGACTCTGTCTCAAAAAAAAAAAAAAAGTATAATCATTACATATTTTATGCAGGTATCAAAATATCACGTGGGACCTCTAAAACATATGCAATTATTACATATCGACAATTTTTTTTTAGAATGTCTCTCTGTCACCCAGGCTGGAGTGCAAAGGGACAAGGTGCAGCTTTGAACTCTGGGGCTCCAGCAACCCTCCTGCCTCAGCCCCCTGAGTAGGTGGGACTACAGGTGCCCTCCACAGTACCTGGCAGTAAAAACTTTAAGAAAGCAAAATAGAAAAAATGTATGCGATTCTTGACCACAGCTCATGTCCACTTCCAAATAGCTCAATATCTCAGGTTTCAAGTATACTTTGATGAAATGGTCAAAGAAGGAACACTCTTGCTTTACTTTATCTACAGTTTGGAATTTAAGGAATTTCCAGGCTGATTGGAGTAAATCAAATTAGGTTGTGTCAAATGTGGGTAAAGATCACATATTTCTGGTTTCCAGACATAAACAGACAATGCAAATATATAGATTTTGAGTATCAAGGGCTATAACTGTAGAGTCTGGGACTCCCCATTTGAGAAAGAAATTTCTAAGGCTCGGGGAGCCTAGACATTGCATTTTTGGAAAACAACACATCAAGAAGTTTAAAAAGCAGGAAATAATAAATTAGAACATTTCTAGCTGAAATATGAAGACGACCAGTCCTCTTTTACTCAAACTTCCCAGATTTGGGGTGCGCTTCCTTTTATCTATACTTGGTAGAGATTGTTAATTCATAGAGGTACAGCTCATTGAATAAAGGATACAACCTTTAATAGAGAGTAATAAAACAACATTACTTTGGGTTTGGGTCCCACCACTTCCGCCATCTACTCCAGACCTTCCTGACTCTTAACAAGCCAGTGTGGTGGGAAGGAGAGTCGGGCCCCCCTCCAGCCTCCTGCCAGAGGCTGCTTCCTGGTCTCTGGCTCGCCCTCGGCAGCCTGACAGCTTCCCTGGATTGAGCCCGGGGTCACATGGCAGCCCCAGCTTTGATGGAGGGCAAAGAAGTGTTTTCTTATTAATAATTTCTTTTCCTTGTCCAATCTGTTTTATCTTTCTTCCTGGGCCAGCTCTCTATCCATTTTCTGGCTCTCCCCTTTTTGTCTTTGGACCACTGTTTCTATACCATTTCCTCGGTGACACTTGCCCTCAATGGTAGAATTCCTATCTATCTATTTATAGAATTCCTATCTATAAATTATCAGCTTGCTATGTAGTATGACAAGTTTTGAGACATTTTTTATTGAAAGAAAACATAAATGCAGAAGGGTATAGGCCATAGCAATTTTAAAGGGTGCTGTCTCCCTCACGGAGTGATGTAACCAGCTTGTTCCACAATAGGCCCACTTTAGGTTTTGTCTACTTTTACTTTTTTACCCTCCAGGACAAATCTTGTGACAAATCTTGTGACCCTCCAGGACAAATTTTAGAGCGAGTTAGTGTGTTCTTGACAATTTGCCAGCCCAGTTTCTCTTCATGGGATAGAATATGGTTTCAATAACTATGTTTTGACTGAAGAAATGATTGATCAATTTCACAGATCACTGGAGTAATTGAGCAGCAATTTATCATTATTAAATGATGTCACAATCTCTTGGAGGTGCTGGAAGCCTTTAGTGTGTCTCCAGGGTGATTATTTTCTCCTGGGTCTGCCCTCTAAGTTAAATTTCCTCCCTTTATCCTGCTCTTCTCTTAATAGAGGAGTGTGTAACTTTCCATACTGAATGGGGGCCCATCATGCATGTGTGCTGGGGGCTGGGGGCTGGGGGTGGGCGGGAGCATAGAGGGACCCAAAGAGGGCCCATAGAGGGCCACGTTTGTTTCCCACTGGAAACAAATTGCATTGGAAGCAAAGGAGCCATCAGTACCCACGGATGTTTCTCTTGGTACAGTGTAGTTTTATGGGATTGGGAAACTTAAATGATTTCAATTTCAATACAATACTGTTACGAATTTTAGACAAAGAAATGAAAGCATTATGATTCTGAAATGACTTTTTTTTTTTTTTTTTTTTGGTGAGACAGCATCTTAATATGTCACCCTGAGTGGAGAGCCATGGCGTTACAGCAACCTCCAACTCTTGGGCTTAACCGATTCTCCTGCCTCAGCCTCCTAAGTAGGTGGGACTACAGGCGCCTGCCACAATGCCCAGCTAGTTTTGCTGTAGTTGTCATTGTTGTTTGGCAGGCCTGGGCTGGATTTGAACCCTCCAGCTCCAGTGTATGTATGTGGCTGGTGCCCTAGCTGCTGTGCTACAGGTGCTGAGCCAGTATAGAAGCTTTTTGTTCACTTATTAATGTCTTTTTACTTACACTGATGCACCTCCCCTCCTACCTCACACACTTGGTTCGGTTTCGGGTAAGCAGATCTGCAGACACACAGCATAGCTCTTTACTTGAAGGTCATCACACACCCTGAGAAGCTGAAATAAAATTACAGACTTGCTCCAGTACAGTGCCATGCAAATAGTGGATACTCAGTAAATTTATGTTGGTTTGATTTGCAAGAAAAAGCCCAGACATTAGATTGTTCGAATGCAGTTGCAGAGAGGCTACTTGGGCCCTTGCCTACAGGGCTTGTCCAGGTGAGACTGAACTGTGGGGCTGGGACAGCAGGAAGTGATTAATTTTCTTAGGTATTTGACATGATCTTTTGAAGGGCATGGGCTTTTGAATTTTTAGAATTGTGTTTATTGCAAGGGCGCTTCCCTTCTCTGTTTAGACATGAAAGTGAGTGTCGTCGTTGAGCAGTAAACACAGGGGAATGACTCTGTGGCTGAAGTATGTGAAGTATCTTGTAATTCAGTAGGAGAATCAAAGTGTGCTTCAGCTCTGTGCATTCTCGGGGATTCAGAAAGGATTAAGATAACAATGGTTAGGACCGGTGTAAGAGAGTAGCTGAAGGATAGCATTCCTTGAACCTCGGAAACCTGGGTGAAAGGAATTGGGCAATTACGGTCTTTAGCAGATCTAATGGGGTCATTCATGAATGCCACCTTCATGGAGCTGTCATCTCAGAGATCAAGGGAGGTCACTGGCTTGAGAGTGGAGGGAATGAAAGTGGAGTGGCTGTTTCCTGCCGCGTCTGTCTAAAGACTCTTAACTCTTGTCTGATGCAAGCTACGTATTTTTCTTTCTCTTTTTCTGGACGACTTCAGGGAGGGTGTAAAGATACAATGTCTTTGTAAAATGAGCACTTGGTTTTATATCTAGGTTATATTTGTGCTATAGCCAAAGAGCCTGTAACTGTTTTCCTTCTTATCCAATCACCAAATATTTATTACATGTAAATTATGTGTCATGCGGAAGATAAAGTTGCAGCTTAAATACATTCATGCTGTTACCACTATATCAAAAATGTATGTGGGGGAGATTTCTCAAGCCTCTTGGTAGGCATAGAGGAATTTGAAAGTGGGAAAAAGTAAAATTATAATATCCAACTCAAGAGTGATGTGTGTTTTCAGTTGGGTCTAAATGAGGATGACAAGAGATCTGGAAAAAAAAAAAGAATTCATCTGAGGAGAAGAGGAAGAAATTAGGTGGGAGGAGAGATTATTAAGCAGGTACATGAGAATGGTAGGTGAGTATATGAAGGGCTGTATGGTAGAAGAAAGAATTTTTTCTTTGATGCAGAACAAATGGACAGGCATTATAGGGAGGTAATGAACTTGATACAGGAAACACCACGAGTAGACCTGGAAGGTCTTCCTGCTTTTATACACGAGCAAGGGTACTCGACCCGATGAGGTGGGCAGCTTGTAGCTGTCGAAGGCTGGTGTTGCAATGTGTTGATAGCATGAATTTTGCCGAGGTCTAGGAAGGTTTGGGGCACAGAAAAGCTCATCATAAGGTAGGCTGCCTGGTGGCACTTGTGACACATGTGAAGTGAAGGGTGGGGGGATGGGAAGGAAGAGGAAGCTTGGATTTCAGGGACATTTTGCTGAAACATTAACAGGACTTGAGACAGATGCAGAGAACAAAAGAGAAGGAGGGTCTAACATAAACCAAGGCCATATTCCGGGTGATGGGGGACAGCTGGTCCTCCTGGCGGAATCAGGAAGGCCGTGTGCGGAAGATATTTTTGAGGAAGCAAAGGAAGAGGAGAGGGGAAGGGAGAGTGTATGTGTCAATACGTTTGCTCCTCGATATGCCAATTCCTTGGGTGGAAAGACAGAGGAATTCAGTCTGAATTTGGAACTGCCTCGGGCTAGATGCGGATGTGGAAGAATGGTCCTGGTAGGAGCTTCTGCAAGAGAGATTGCAATAAACAATGGAGTGCAAATGTCCGTGTCAGCCCCATTGTAATGGGTATTTAGGGTCTCTTGACAGTTTGGAGACTTTCTGTGCACTTGTGGGAGGAGGACGGTGGTGTGGGACAGTGGAAGGCTACAGGGGTTCTTGTTTTTAAATTACGCAACAGATTGTAATAGGTCTCTCCTGCATTTCAGACAGAGACTAAAATAACAACAACCCTTAAAGCCCCAACGTGCTAATCACAATAGTCCAATGAGCTATTTTATTGAGGCTTGGGTGTATCTGAAGAATCATCAATGTGAAGACTTTTACAGAAATTCTTGCTTTCTACGCCTAACAACTCACAAAAGTAAAACATGACTTTAAGAAAGTCCTGAGAGGCATCTAGACATGAGCAACAGATATTTCTTTTCGAAATTTTTTTATTCAATCTTTTTTTATTTCCGGTTAGTGTGAGGGTAGAAACAACCAGGTTATAACATTTGTATTTGTTACATTTGTTCCTCTTGTAGGTAGGTCCGACACCCAAACGGTGAGCCATATACGCTCCCACTGTGCCCATTGGTGGGAGCGCACCAATGCCCCCTTCCCTGCTCTCCCTCATTCCCCCTCCCCACAACTTGGACTGAATTGAGTTTTTCTCTTACGTGGGTGTGTGTTAGACGGTCTCCTGGCTTCATATTAGTATTTAACATGTTGGATACTTGCTTTTTCATTCTTGTGATACTTTACTAAGAAGAATGTTTCATCTCCATCCAGGTAAATACAAAAGATGTAAAGTCTCCATCTTTTTAATGACTGAATAGTATTCCATGGTGTACATGTACCACAGCTTGCTAATCTGTTCCTAGGTTGATGGGCGTTTAGGTTGTTTCCACATCTTGGCAATTGTAAGTTGAGCTTCAATAAACAGTCTAGTGCAAATGTCCTTATGATAAAATGACACTTCTTGCTGGGTCCTCTGCTGCCTGAGATAATCACCAACTCCATAACTCTGCACATTACCCTTAGGATATTTGAAGAATAAGGTAGAGACAGCTGTGTACAAAGTGGAGCTTTTATCTTTGTGGTTTCTACCTATGGGAATTTGAGTGCGTTATTTTTCACTAAATAGTGCAAATGGAAACTTATTAAGTATGGGAGGAGCTGCAAAATGTAGCTATTTATTTAATTGGTTTCTATAGCACCTGGCCATAGCTCTGTTGAAAGCATTTGGAAGATGAAAACGGACACCCACAAAACACCAACTGCTCTTTTATTAGTGTTACTCGGGGTATGTCCACCCAGATTCCTTCCATCTTAATGAAATTACTCTCCCAGGACTGGAGAATAAGTATTGACTAAGGGTGTTCAACAAACAAAAGCTATTGTTTATAGTTTTTCTTTCTGGACCGAAAAATTCTGTTTTAACGATTCTGAATAATCACACTGTGATTGGTAAAGCTAAACACATTCCAATGGATTGAATTACTCATCAGCTGGGCAACTATAGGCCATGCTGGAGGGGGAGGAATAAGGATGGATTTAGGAGACTAGCTACCTCCTCACCAACCTGGCATTAATGCTAATTTCAAAAAGCTCCCACCCACAGAAAGTATAAACATTGAATCCTGCAGTGGCAAGATTTCTCAAAAGTCTACTTCAGTTACTACAAATATTTATGAATATGTGCAGCCTCCCTTAAACTCATTTTAAAATATATTAATAATTCTGATAAGTTACTGTAAACAGAAATCTTTGGTTCGAGTATCATGTACTCTCCCATTATTGTAAACTAAGCTAGCGCTGTTTAAAAATAAGCATTTTATGTTTGTGGCCCAGGCATTTTTGTTTGCATCACAAAACCCATTCCCTGCTCTTAAGGAGGAGGAGAAGTAACCTCTGGGCCCAGGTGGTTAAAGCCTAAAGTTAGAGAATGATGTTCTTCCCCCCCACTTTGTTAGTGTCAAAAATATCTGCCAATGGACTTGTTAGTTAAAAACCACTTGGCTGGTAACATCCCACTGGAAATTTTGGGGTTCACATCTGTAACCCCACGTGAGTCTAGACGTGGCCCCAAGTGCGAGCCTGGCTGCAACGTGCTCTAATATTAGCAGACAGGACCTGCTTTCCCAAAGGGAGGATGATTCAAGGCTCTATTTTTGTTGTTAGCAAATGCTGTTGGAAGTAGCAGAAGGTCACCCTTTTCCCATCACCTTAAGGCCGGGGACACTTCAGACCTGACATCAGGCTGTCGGCTACTCGTCATAAGACTTCTCTGTCAAAGTGAGTTCAGCTGATGAGCTATGAACACACTTACAGTCAGATAGTAGATGAAAGAGTCTCAAGATAAACGAGGTGCTCATGGAATTCAGCCACAGTTGTTTAAAGGACAACGGCAAAGGCCGTTAATTCTCCGCAGGCCCTTTCAAAAGGCCAGTGGGCATTTGACTTGTGGCTGAGAGTGGGTTATCTCACCTCTGTGCAGAGGGCCTCCTGAGTAAGGTGAAAGGGCAGGCTGGCCTTTAAAAGTGACGTGAAATACTACTTATTCCTGAAAGGAGGAAGGGAAATTATTTTTCCCTCCAAGTATGATAAAGGACTTTGCAGCCATCTTTCCAGGTTAACATGCTGACCAGCGTATATCACATAAAATACTCTTGTTTTTCCACACCCTGTTCCTCCTTTTCTCCACCCTGAAACCTCGGATTATACCTGTGGAAGATATTAGCATAAATGTGGATAATCTTTTTAAGATATCTAGGCTCAAACACTTCTTGGTGTTATTAATTCTATCTTCACATTTTAGAAGGTGGATTTCAAAATGTGGGTTAAAATAATAGTTTGTTCACATCCCCTCGCCCCCCCATGAAATAGCCAGTATGCGCCCATATACAAGTAAGTTACATTTTGTGTTGGTGTCTGTTAATATGATTTATTAGTAGAAAAACGAGTTTTTTAATATTTAAAATAAAATAATTGACAACTGGCGCCTGTGCCGGAGGTGGTGGGTTCAAACCCAGCCCTGGCCAAAAACTGCAAATAAATAAATAAATAAGTAAAAAACTGACAACTGGATCAGGATGCCTCCTTTCTGTTGCAGACACGCAAGTGCGGGGTCCCCAGCGTTTTCCAGAAGAAAGACTTCTCCTGGCTTTTCTTTCTCCTCGTCATGCAGCATCAGTTTAAAGCTCACAAGAGTGGAGTCGGAATCAGGTTGAAAGGTAATAAAGAACGTGTGTCAAAACACGATTCTCCAAAAAAGAGACCGGAAACCCAGATAGAGAGGTTCTAGAAACTTTACGACGCCTGCGGAGAGGGGCGGTCCTGCGCGGACGCTGCACTGCCCCCTGGGGCCACGCAGAGCGGGGTCTGCCGCTGGGCCGCGTGGACCGGCGCTCGCTCGGGAAGGCCAACGAAGTCTGAGGACGAAGTGACCGTGCGGGCCGTCCCGAGGCTCCGAACAGCTGCCTGAACCCTGGAGGGGCGGGAACCTGAAAGGCCCAGCGGCCGGCCCGCTGCTCTCTGACCTTGTCCCCTCCAGCCAGCCCTGCTGTTTGTCACTCACCCCGAGACCCTCCGAACAGCCTCACTGCTCCGTCTCCTGGGCACGCACCTCCTCTGCCCGGTGATGGGCTCAGTCCCTCACGGCCCTCAGGGCTTTGCACAAACGCCACCCTCCCCACCAAGCTGTCTGAACACCCTGCTGGAAATGGAGGCGCTCTCCCTTCCCCACCCGCCCCAAGCTCTCTGTCCTCGGCCCCTTCCCACGGTAGCACTGACTGGCATCAGGTTTTCTGCGCAGCTGCCTTTGTTTACTAAACGTAAGCTCTCCAAATGGAGACGTCGTCGTCATCTGGTTTGTTCTTTGATGTAGCTCCAGGGCCAAGCACACAGTAGGCACTCAATAACTAGTTAACCAGTACATTCCAACACACTTGAACTTGCAACTGGCACGTGTGATTTAAGAGCGTAACTTTGCACATGAAGTGAAACAAAAATGAATCTCAACACTATCCAATTATATTCTATTTTTCTCATTTTTTTTTATTAAATCATACCTGTGTACATTAATGCAATCATGGGCTACAATGTGCTGGTTTCATATACAATCTGAAATATTTTCATCAAACTGGTTAACATAGCCTTCATGGCATTTTCTTAGTTATTGTGTTGAGACATTTATATTCTACATTTAGTAAGTTTCACCTGTACCCTTCTAAGATGCACCGTAGGTGTGATCCTGCCAATTGTATTTTTCTCATTTTGCGTATCACACAAATTTTGTACATTTTTTGTCTTGTATAAGACTATACACACACACACACATATTGTATCTTGTGAGCATTCAAGAACCATCCCAGGGTAATTTTGACTGCATGTTATTTTTTAGTTGCTTTGGCACCTAATTCCCATGCAAGCTGTAGGTCCTTATAATTGTGAAGATAATGTAGGGATTCTGAAGGATTTTGAGCAAGAGCCTGATAGAATCAGATTTATGTATTTTCTGCCTATGGTAGAGAGTCCCCTGGAGGGAGGTGCTATCCTCAGCAGGGTGAAGGTACCAAGGTGTGAAATTCCCCCTATGAGATGACGGTGTCCTGCACTGAGGTCATGACTTGAGATGAGAAGAAGGAACTGATGTGAGATGTGTAACAGGAATGATTTCTATTTGTTGGTGTTGAACCTGTAGACGTTAGCTAGCTGTTCTGTAAAGAGTCTCCCCAGCCACAGAGCTTACCCATGTATCACCCAGCTAGGGAAGGGGCCCTGGAACACCGCTTGCAAAATCATGCTTATCTGTAAATAGTTGATGATTACGTAAACACAGATGTTGGATAAGACTTAAGCTAAATAATTCTGGATGGAGAGCAAAGGCAAGAAGACAGGATTAAATTAGGGTTGTGATTCTAATCAGAACACAAATGTTAGGGAAAATAAAGATGCTCTAGTTGACTTAAGCCTGTAGCAAATCATAAATCGAAACAAGACGTGGTTCCAGAATCAGTCTAGCTTTCTTGCTTGGAACTTGGGATATATTTCCTAAATATATGAAGTTCTAGGATGAGGTTAGGTTTATGCCAATCTATTTAAGTCAAAATGTAACTAAAAAGCATGTTTATTAACAGAAATACCAGAAAGATACTATTGTAAAAATATGAATTAAAGAATACAGAAAATAGGAAATGTCAATAAGAGATCTGATAATATTAATTTTTAATGTTGATGCTTGAAGACTAGAAGATTGAATTATATGAAAATAGAGACATTAATGGAAACTCGAAGATTATGAAGTAGGTTTCTGTGTCTGTCACAGGACCTAGCACTGGCTCCTTAGTATATACAACATGGGAGAAGATGGGGAGTTTAGTTACGCGGAGGGTGTCACGTGGCTGCCGACAAGGTTCTCGGATCCTAAGACTGCCCCCGCAGACACACTGTGTGCAGTGTGAGGACAGTGGTATAATCCCATCCCTTTGGCTCTAACCAATCTGTTCTTGGCGTTATATAATTAGCACCGGGCACCATTTCAGAAAGATGCAGCAAACTAAAGTGTGTTCAGAGTTGATAACTCGAGAGGCTGAGATTATTGGATAACCAGAGAATGTTTACCTTGGATGAGAAGGGACTAAAGGATAAAGGCTTCCTATGCAAGAGGAATTAACAGGGTCCCCTGAGTCCCAAGAGATAAAATTAGGATGAATGTAAGTTATAGTGAGTAGCTATAAGGAAAGGGGCAACAGGTGCATCTTTATGGCACTGACCTCCTGCCAGGTAGTGGTTGGCTTCAGAACCAGGTGAGTGGCCTCAGGGTCGGGTGGGACCTGCAACTCCTCATTAGCAATGTGCCTGCTCGCTAGCTACTTGCTTGCTGGTGAACTCATCCTCCATGGGTAGGGTTGTACCCAAACCATTGCAGAAAGTTAAGTCCTTGTCACATTCTTAAATATCTTTAGGAAACCAAGTGTAAAAGTTTTGTCACCTATGTGAGCATCAGACAAGGTTTGCAGTTGGGAACTTTTCTCCCCTGTCTAGTTCAGTTATTTCTCCCCTCCCCATCAGAGTACGTGTCTTTAGGAAACTAACGACCATTCTTGAACAGGATTTTCTCATAACTTGGTCCTCAGTGTGGGAGAAACACTATTGATGATTTTCAGTCAAACAGAATTATACACGTAAGTGAACGATCTTTGAAAAGCAGTATTATAAGTTCTATAAAAGTACAACCTATCATTACTGTAATCAGGTTATGTGACTTGTTGGAGCCCATACAGCCTATGGCTAGGAGGAGTGAGGGTTGTAAGAAATACCTGCACAGCTCACTAATGGAACAACTGGGTAGAAAGGGTGTGGAGAGGGATTTAGCTCTCCTAACAAGCATGAGCGCTCACGAGATGGGGCAGTGGGGAATAGGCAGTGTCTACACCTGTGGTGTTGAGAAGCATGAGATCAGCCTTCTATTAGGCCGGAGGAGAAGGCAGTCGGGAGCATGCGCATTCTATCACGGATCCGCTTACTCTGACTCTGTCTCCTCTCCTGCCTGCAGAACGCCAGCACGGCCTCTCTCTGCTGAAGACCACCAAGCTCTGCCAAAGACTGAGATCTGTCTTTCTAAGAAGACTGCTTTACTCTCTCTAAGGCTCTCTCTCTCCTGCTAAAGCAGATAGCCCTCAGGCACCTAAGAGAAACTGAACCTGAGCAAGGTAACTTGGCGGTCCGCGTCTAGAACCCAGTTAAGCTCGGCCAAGACCTGGCCAGTCCTGGGCCCTGACAAGTGGTGGCAGAAGTGACATGTGGCAGTGACTATTATTTTTCTTCAGAATTTACTGTTTTATCCTGTAGTCTGTTTTATCTTCTGTATAGAACGTTTTCCCCCCTCAAAATTCATGACTGTGTCTCCGGATGAAGAGTATGATTTTGAACCAAACAGACTCATGAAACACCACTTTCCTCCTCCCGGTAAAGCTGCTTCACATAAAATAAACCTGACAACACCCAGATTTCTTAGCTCCTGCTGATTACGCCCCCAGGTGAAAGTGATGCCGAGGGGAGATACCCTGATGCTCTAAAATAGTGATGCAAATGAGTACACAGAGAACCCAAAATGTGGTAAACTTTAGTAGCTGAGTAAAACAGGCATTTACTAAATCCTGCTTGGCTCTTCATTCCGTGTGTGCTGAGGAGAGGAGAGATGGTTGGGAGAAGTTAAAGAGATGGAATTGAAGGATGAAGTTCATAAAAGGAGATGCCACGGTGCATCTTAGCAGGGTGAAACTTATTAAATGTAGAATCTCAATGTCTTCATATAGTGATTAAGAAAATGCCATGAAGGCTATGTTTAACAGTTCGACCAAAATATTTCAGATTGTAT
>CAUYON010086646.1:0-12683 GCA_963573935.1 Arctocebus calabarensis
TCACTATGTCACCCTTTGGTAGAGTGCCATGGCATCACAGTTTACAGCAATCTCAAACTCTTGGCTTAAGCCAGTGGTTCTCCACCTGTGGGTCGCAACTGTATTGTATTAAAGGGTCGTGGCATTAGGAAGGTTGAGAACCACTGGCTTCAGCCTCCCAAGTAGCTTTGGACTACAGGCACCTGCCACAACGCCCAGCTATTATTTATTTATTTATTTATTTATTTATTTATTTATTTATTTGGAAACAGAGTCTTACTACGACACCCTCGGTAGAGTGTCATAGCGTTACAACTCACAGCAACCTCAAACTCTAGGGTTTAAGCGATTCTCTTGCCTCAGTCTCCTAAGTAGCTGGGACTACAGGCCCCTGCCACAACGCCTGGCTATATATATATTTTTTTTATTGCAGTCGTCAGTAATTGTTTAGCAGGCCCGGGCGGGGCTTGGACCTGCCACCTTCGGTGGATGTGGCCAGCACCCTACTCACTGAGCTACAGGTGCTGAGCCACCCAGCTATTTCTTGTTGTTGTCATTGTTGTTTTAGTAGGCTCATGCTGGGTTCGAACCCACCAGCCCCGGTGTATGTGGCCGGCGCCCTAACCACTGAACTATGGGCGCCGAGCCTGTCATAACCTTTTAAAGTGAGATACTTGTCTCTTTAAATCTGTTGAATACGACATTTAAAACTAGAAGGGATATGGAAAATAGACTAGTCTGAACTCTCACAGTAAAATGTAAGAGAAATGAGACCCAAAGAGTTTAAGACAGTTTCTTATTACAGACCCAGATGTTCTGACACCACAAGATCTCCATTATTAAATTCAATACAGAAAATACTAATCCATAAATTACCTGCTGAGTTCAAAGGCACTTGAATAAGTTATCTAGTCTAATTATCATTTTTAAAAAAGGCTGTATCTCTACTATCCGATGGACAAGTGATTCTACTATAAGTATTAAATAAGACTACTACATGTCTTGATGACTCCAGGAAAACAGATCTCTGTTGTTCCAGTGATTGCCGTTTATTAACTTGCTAAGAAATAATACTATGGCACAACAGAAGATGTGCATAAAATATATAACAAACATAACTTTCCAAACTACAATGTCAAATAATGTGGTGCTGAGGTAACTGGGACTTCTACCTTTTGTGCTTCACCAAAGGTAATTATCCCTGTGCTGTATCTTTGATATTCTAAATATTTATTTATTATTTTGTTTTATTTCTTTTCTATTTCAGTTCAGACAGGTTAGTCTGGTCTCAAACTCCTGAGTCTTGCTTAGTCTGGTCTCAAACTCTTGAGCTCAAGAAATCCATCTGCCTCAGCCTCCCAAAGTGCTAGGATTACAGCCATGAGCCACCATGCCTGGCCTAAACAATAACCAATAAAAATAAATGTTAAAAATCCAGGATCTTGCTAATTAAACAAATTTGGGGAATTAGATCTGTTTCGTCTTGACAACAGAAGTCTAGGAATATCAATATATGTATGTAATGACTGAAATCCCCATTAAAACAAAACCCGAGAACCAAGTACACTTCACCCATAAACTTTGATTTATTCATGATTTCCACTCATATGGATCCTGCAACATCTTTGTTTTTAGGCAGATTTCAATATTTGTGATTTTAGGATCAATTTTAGTATCATTTTTTCTAAATACGCTCTAGGTGGAAACGGAGTAGAGATAGATGGAAAAAATATTCATATTCATCTTACAGTAACTGCTCAAGTAATAAAAAGCCATTAGTAAGTTATTATTCAATCACTTTTCCAGAGAGCTAACACAG
Organism: Arctocebus calabarensis; assembly: GCA_963573935.1. Lineage (NCBI taxonomy): Eukaryota > Metazoa > Chordata > Mammalia > Primates > Lorisidae > Arctocebus > Arctocebus calabarensis. Next base: position 1,799 of record CAUYON010086646.1, read on the forward strand.
TTATAATTCATTTGTCTTTTTTTTTTTTTTTTTCAGTTTTTGGCTGAGGCTGGGTTTGAACCCACCAGCTCTGGCATATGGGGCCGGTGCCCTATCCCCTTGAATCACAGGTGCAGCCCTATTTAACATTTTTTATAAGACCAATTTTCTAGATTTTAATCACTGTGGTTCTTTTTCATGTTCATTCCAATTTATCTATCTATATGTCTTAAAATAAGGGCATATAAAACAACTGAAATGTTTAACTAATTTGAGGATGGCAGAAATGATTGTCTTTTTAATACACTGATCAACAATGCAGTGTGGGTTAAAAGATGTTTTATAAACTCAGTTCAAAGAGGTGTCAATTACTTCCACAAAACATACTCTTTATTCCATTTTAAAGGATTAGGATATATCTGTAAACAAGTCAAATTGACTAGCATTTTAGTGCCCACGCATTACATTTTATACCAGTTGAAGTGAATAGTCTAAGACTATTTCATTTTAAGGGAAAAAAGATTAAGTCAAATGTCAGCCAAATAATTTCATGGAAAATACTTAAAATGCCTTAATAGTAAAATGAGTGTTTTATTATATGTTGACATTTAATTTTTAAATTGGTAACTGCTCCCAAATGTATTAACATAATGTTTTAGGCACTCAACGGTCATAAACCAAAGTGCGGAGGGTCAGGGACATGTGAAAACAAACATCCATGACCACCCCCATTTGTATGCAGTGTTATCCTTATTCAAAGTTATCACCTATATGAGAATGCCACCATGCCTGAGAATGACTTAGATATTAACATATTTGCTCCCTTTTTATAGCTTCACCTTTCTAATGTAAGAATGTCAGAGGGAAGAATGATGTTGTGAGATAGTTGGTTGATTTCACAGCCCAGAGTAGGGACATTATACTAGACTATCCTAAATTTCTAGGACTCATATAGCAAAGAATATATGTCAAAAGTCTAAATTGTTCTTGAATAAAGCATTGGCCAAGAGTATAATAAAAATACAGAATACTAGTATCTACAAGAGGGGTAAGGATTGCAAAAGCATGAGAACCTTTTACTTCATTTTGTAAAATTTTAATGCAGCATTAAGATATAATTCATTGAACATCAACTATAGCTACACTATTTTTTTTTTTTTGAGACAGAGTCTTAAGCTGTCACCCTGGGTAGCAACCTCAAACTCTTGGGCTTAAGCAATTCTCTTGCCTCAGCCTCCCACGTAGCTGTAACTACAGGTGCCTGCCACAACGCCTGGCTATTTTTTGGTTGTAGTTGTCATTGTTGTTTGGCAGGCCCAGGCTGGATTCGAACCCGCCAGGTCCGGTGTATGTGGCTGGCGCCCTAGCCACTGAGCTACACTTTAACTATAGCACTATTGTGAAAATACTCTATTATCCACATTCAAAGTTTACATGCTTTTACTTTCTTTCACATTAAAAAAAACCTGAAAAATGTTGTAACAGGCAAAAGCATTAAAAAGAGACATTTTCCCCCTCTTCTAAAAACAAACATATACATATATGTATGTGTGTGTGTGTGTGTGTGTGTGTGTGAGATGTGTGCAGAATAGCAGATCTAACTGGTTATCCTTTTTTTCGAGACAGAACGCCACTTTGTCATTCTTATTGAATGCCGTGGCATCATAGCTTACAACAACCTCAAACTCTTGGGCTGAAGATATCCTCTTGCCTCAGGACTCCAGGTGCTTGCCACATGCCTAGCTATTGCTCAGGCTGGTCTTGAACTCTTGAGCTCAGGTAATTCATTGGCCCCACCACCATGCTCTGCTATCCTTAAAACGACCTGCTTACAAGATTGGCCTTTGGCTAGTATCTGGGGACTCAAATTTGGAGGGATTTCCTCCATTCCCAGAACAATTAAGAATGACTCCTGAGCTTCAAGTGTTTATACCAACAATGTGGTTTATGCTGCTTTTACTTGCTTTTCTTCTGGATGCCTATGTAAGCAGCCCCCCCCAAAAGATCCCGAGAACTGGGTCTCTAAAAGAGCTTCCCTGGTCAGCAACAGTTCACATACACCATCCTTTCTCATTGCTGAGGAACTAACCATTTCTATGACTACACTAGGACAAGACCCTTGGAAGCTCATACCTACTTTGCCCCTGATTATCTTATGCACCTTTTACCTTTACTAATTGCACTTAATTATTCTTTCACTGTAATAAATCATAGCCCCGAGTGTGACCATGTATTGAATCTTTCGAGTCCTCCCAGTAGTTTACTGAAACTGAGAGTAGTCTTGGAGATGGCCTACGTAGCACACATAGTAGGAAAAGCAAAAGTTCATTTTCCTATTTGCTTTAAAATTGGAAATACGTATTTATACTAATCAACAGTGATTTAAGATATAAATTTTGTGGTTACAAGTTAAAATAATCCAAATCTACAGTTTTGAGTTATTTCAGTATTTTAAAACCAATTCTTAAATAATAATTAGTGAAATTATGCATATTGATCTATTTATGTGAAAACTATTAAAACAATTTATAAATTACTTAAATTGAAGAGAAAAAGGATTATGTTTATATTTGTATTTTATCACAAAATCAAAGCACTCAGTTCTTATGCTTCACTAATAAAGGTGGCATTTGGTGACTCCCATCCTCCATCTCAGTCACCTTTATAAACACATGGGCTCTTACCTGGAAATGCTCCTGCTTCAATAATCCCCTCTTTGGTACCGTCAAAGCCATGAGATGTAATATGGGTTTCTGAGAGACCAAGTCCAGATGGTAAGGAATGCTTCAAATCCTTAGCAACATTTGAATAGAAGAAAAAAACTTTGTAAAAAGTCCCACATCATGTAACAGTTTATAATAATTGTGTCCTTTTAGTCACATATCAAACTGTTTCGCTCTCCACTATGTAATATTGCTTTATGCTGTCATGGTATTCTATAATGATGCATCGGCAGCAGCAAATAAAGCAAGATTTGCTACTAGCAGTACAGTGTATGTCACCTATAACATACTTCACTATCCTGGCACTAAGCCGCAGTCAGATGTTAAAATTTAATTTAAAATTTTAATCTGATACATAAGAAAAATCATTTTAATGAATAAAAACTAAGATCACCAAAATGTCACATCTAATATAATATATAAAATCTGATGTCTATATAATCATGGAGAGCCTGGCTAATGCTTAGTAGAAACAAATCATTTATTTGCAATGTAATTTCCCTTCAGTTTCAAGGTTAGCTAGGTAAACTGGGCTTCTCCAACTTCAATCAGGTCAAGGTAAAGGAAATTTCCTTTTATTTGGATTTATATTAAACACTGATATTAGTCAAACTAACCACAAATCAGCTTATAATTGAACCTTAACTATAATCAAAGTAACTCATATTAAGTCTTAGAGCTTAAAAAGAATAAAAAGTCAAGAAGCATAATGCTCTTTAAAAAGACACAAACTCAGTTAAGTATATTAGAAAAAATTTTGTCCAGAACCTTGTAAATTAAATTTCAGGGCTTAATAATAATTAGGGAAACAGGCCAAGCAAAACTATATGCAATGTCCAAAAACCAAACCTGAGGCTACAGTTTGTTAGCTATACACAATACAACTATATTAATAATGCAGGCTTAAAACTGGCCTGAGCTTTTATCCATATGACCAGAGCTTCAAGGAACGCAATCTGAAATGAAGACATTAAATCTAAAATAAAATCACTTTTTTCAATTTCCATGAAAATTTCAGAGCTATGACAAGTTATAAGTAAATACAGGTAATGTGTAAGCTAAATTTTTAGATCGAGCATAGTTTAGAGTTTAGATCATAAGGATATATAACTAGTGTTATATATTTTTTCTATCTCAGAGCTCATTTAATGTAATGGTAAAGAACAGAGCCTACAGCAGGGGTCCAGGATATTTCTCCAGAGAGGGAGTTATATATTTTTACCTAGAACAAGACAGATACATCTTAATCAACACATGAAAGGCTATATGTAATCAAACAGGAAAAGACAGGGATGTAACAGTTTATAATGAAGTTAAGATTCAGAAGGAGGACCGGGTGCAGTGGATCAAGCTTATAATCCTAGCACTCTGGGAGGCCTAGGCGGGTGTAATGCTTGAGCTCACAGGTTGGAGACCAGCCTGAGCCAGAGCAAGACCCCGTCTCTAAAAATAACCAAGTGCTGTGGTGGGTACCTGTAGTTGCAGCTACTCAGGAGGCTGAGGCAAGAGGATTGCTTGAACACAAGAGTTTGAAGTTGCTGTGAGCTATGAGGCTACAGCACTCTACCGGGGGAACAAAGTGAGACTGTTTCAAAAAAAAATTCAAAAAGATTCAGAAGAAGGAATGATTGGTGTTCATCAAATAGAAGAAAAGTTTTCAAGGAAGAAATGGATCCTAAGCTGCATCAATGACAAATGTGGAGAATGTAGAATTTTAGAGAGATGGAATGATGTGAAGAAGACTTCTCAACCTAACAGAAAAACTTAAGGGGGTGGGAGGGGGAGCAGGAAGCCCTGGGCGATCACTATGTTATTGGCATAACACGGAGCCCAGCAAATGGGACTAAATGCAGCTAAGCCTCTATGCTGAGAGATAGTGGTAAATGAATTAGAAAGAAGCCAAATGATAAAATACCAAGGTAGGGAACAGCTTTGATTGAATTATGAAAGTTTAGACTAGCAGGTTTACTCGACTTGCTTAAAGATTGCTTTGAAAATATTAATTTGGCAGATTAGAAGCATCAGAAACTGCGGCAAGATTAACCTTAAAGATACCACTACATCTCAGGTATTCAATAACTACATCCTAGGATGACAGAGGTGGTCAAAAGCATTGAAAAAGAATGAAATTTAGGAATAATGAAGAGTAATTAAAACGCAAACTTTTAACAAAAATTCAGAATACAGCCATGTGTTAAGTATAATCCTAAAGTGGAATGGCTAACATTACATGTACCACTGGAATAAGAAGCCCTTAGAGAAGTTAATTTCTATAATCATAAACTAGGATAACAAAGGGGTTATTTAAACCAATCAAGATCTGATTTTAAATAATTATACATATATACACTGCTAAGGCAAAAATATTATTGTATAAGTTATGTTGTATAATACAAATTTGAACACATTATTTTAGAATGTTGCTGAAGTTTCTGTCTGGATTCTAATGTTCTTCTAACATCTAAAGGTATCCATGATGTTTTTCTTGATCAACATGACTGGGAATCCCCACTAAACTATTTCCTGAAATTTTTCACTATTTTTAATTTGGAACTTGTTAACTTATACAAAGTGGCAAAAATACAAAGGATGACTATAATTCTGAGAAAAGGAATATGCTATAAATAAAAGAGACACCTAGTTTGACAACTGAAACAAAACACTTCCTGAAGATGAATATAATCTTCATGGTGACTAAACATGGATTCATGCTTTTCTCTTCTTTGAGATCATCTTTGAAGGAATCTCTGGGACTATATTAAGATTAGGTAACCAGAGCCAGGCACGATGGCTCACACCTGTAACCCCAGCACTCTGGGAGGCTGATGTGGGTGGATCACTTGAACTCACAGGTTCAAGACCAGCCTGAGCCAGAGTGAGACCCTGCCTCTAAAATAGCCTGGCATTGTGGATGCCTGGGTCCCAGCTACTTGGGAGGCTGAAGCAAGAGAATCACTTGAGCCCAAAAGTTTGAGGTTGCTGTGACCTATGACACCACGGCACTCTACTAGGGGTGACAAAGTGAGATTCTGCCTCAAAAAAAAAAAAAAAAAAGAAAAGAAAAGATTGGGTTCCCAAGTCCAGAGAGTGCTGAATCTCTACTACCGAACATCCTTAATTTAACTATAAAATATAGCAATATTTTAATTTCCAATTAAAGACATAGTAACTGGCCAGGTGCCATGGCTCACACCTGTAATCCTAACACTCTGGGAGGCCAAGATGGGTGGACTGCCTGAGCTCAGGAGTTTAAGCCCAGACTGATGCAAAAATAAGACCCTGTCTCTACTAAAAATAGAAAAACTGAGATGAGAGGATCTCTTGAGCCCTCTGAGGTTACTGTGAACTATGACACGATGCTTCAGAGGTGCCTACAGGGCAAAAGAGTGAGACTCTGTTTCATTTAAAAAAAAAAAAGACAGTAATTAAAATAATTTCTACTTGGGAATGTCATTTTGTTTTAATACTATTTAAAACTATTTTTAAGTATTTTCATTAAAGCATTTTAATGATGAAGTATTAAAAAACCAATTGGTTCAAATAAATTAAAAATGGTTCTTCAAATTCCCTCCAGATCCTAACTCATCCTAAGGATGGCAAAACAAGCACCAATGTTGGCCTCCTCCTGTCTTTCTAGCGTTTGTAGGCTATCTATCAATATATCAAATCTGAAAATATTAACTGTCATAAGTTAACAATAGCATGCCTTAACATACTTTGCTTAGTTTTGGAAATTTTAGTTTTTTCTATTCAAACTTATGTCTTCAGCTTTGGAGCTTGGTTTCCTTTTTCTAATCAAACAGGTATCTGTCCAAACAAGAAAGCTCTGCTTAAGCTCTGGAACACAAATTATTTATGATTTCTTTCTTTTTTTTTTTTTGAGACAGAGTCTCAAACTGTCACCCTGGGAGAATGCCAAGGCATCACAGCTCACAGAAACCTCAAACACTTGGGCTTAAGCAATTCTCTTGCTTCAGCCTCCCAAGTAGCTGGGACTATAGGCTCCTGACACAATGCCTGGGTATTTTTTGGTTGCAGTTGTCATTGTTGCTTAGCGGGCCCAGGCTAGATTCAAACCTGCCACCCTAGGTGTATGTGGTCAGCGCCCTGCTGACTGAGCTACGGGCACCGCCTATTTGTGATTTCTTAATTTACGTATTTAGTGAATCAACATCTAATTAGCACCAACTTCATGAGAGCCTCTTCTGTAGAGACACTCCAGATACAGCAGTGAAGGAAACAGGTAAAGTCCCTGCTCATATAGCCTCACATTCTAGGCGGTAGAGGGTAAGGGACTAATGGTAAACAAATGTATGTCAAGTGGTAAATGAGTAAATAAACTCTTTGGTTTTTTAAAAGGCAGGATAGGAGGGATGGAGACTGACAGACAAAGGTTGCTATTTTAGATAAGCTATTCAGAGAAGGTCTCTCTGAAGAAGTAAGATGTGAGAGAGCTGTGCTGTTCAGGGACTAGTCTCATTTAAGTAAATTGTGATAACTGAAATTAATGTATATTAGAAATATACAAAGCAAGAACTGTGTGTATATTATCTCACTTAATCCTGACACTAACACTTCAAGTGTTACTATCAATTCCCTTCTACAGATGAGAAAAGTGGGACATGGAAATATGTCATTTCAGTACTAACTAGCAATATGGTGAGGTATAAGCTTGAAGAAACAATATTAACCGTAATGTATAGGAAATGTAAATAGCCATAACCAATTTATTAGAGACTCAGAATTCATTTTAGCTAGTATATTTTCTAAAAGGCTGACTGAAAGAAATATCCTTTAAAAACCTATTTCAGGCTGGGCACAGTGGCTCATACCTGGAATCCTAGTACCCTGGGAGGCTGAGGTGAGAGGATCGTTGGAGCTCAGAGGTTCAAGACCAGCCAGAGCAAAAGCGATACCCTCTCTCTACTAAAGACAGAAAAACTAGCCAAGCGTTGTAGTGGGTGACTGTAGTCCCAGCTACTTGGGAGGCTGAGGTAGGAGGATCACTTAAACCTAGGAGTTTGAAGTTACTGTGAGCTAGGCTGACCAAGGCCTGGCAACAGAGCAAGACTCTGTCTCAAAAAACAAACAAAAAGGCCAGGCACAGGGGCTCATGCCTATAATCTTAGCACTCTGGGAGGCCGAGGCAGGTGGATTGCTTGAGCTTAAGAGTTTGAGAACAAGCTCAGCACCTGTGGCTCAAGCGGCTAAGGCGCAAGCCACATACACCTGAGCTGTCGGGTTCGATTCCAGCCCAGCCCGCCAAACAACAATGACAGCTACAACCAAAAAATAGCTGGGCATTGTGCCAGGCGCCTGTAGTCCCAGCTACTTGGGAGGCAGAGGTAAAAGAATCACTTGAGGAATTGGAAATTGCTGTGAGCTGTGATGCCACAGCACTCTACCCAGGGTGATAGCTTGAGGCTCTGTCTCAAAAAAAAAAAAAAAAAAAAAAAAGAGTTTGAGACCAGCCTGAGCAAAAGCAAGACCCCCATCTCTACTAAAAATAGAAAAACTGAGGTAAGAGGAATGCTTGAGCCCAAGAGTTGGAGGTTGCTGTGAGCTATGATGGCACAGCACTCTACCCAGGGCAATAGCTTGAAACTCTGTCTCGAAAAGCAAACAAACAAATAACTCCCCACAAACATGATTTCAGAACTTGCTTATGTTTAAACACACTAATATCAGTATGTTGACAATCTGTAATTTCCTACTGGTACAAAACAGATGAGCTGCCTTTATTCTATTTCACTAATTTCCTCATGTCATGTAAAACCTCTTGTCATAGGACAACATCCTTTTCAACTACATTTGTTTTGAAGAGCACTTAGAATCAAAAAGAAAACATTCTTTACTCTTAGTCTCTGAGTGTGTTCATTGTGCTAAATAAGTAAACTTTTAACTTTCCTAATTTTTAAAATCTAAATAAATCATTTCTAGTTTTCTAGTTTTAAATATTAGTATTTCTAGTTATATGGAAACCAAACAGTCTTCTCTCTCTGAAAGATGAATATATCACTTACAAAATAAAATAATGTCAAACTGCTTAAATAGCTTTTAAACTTTACAAGTTTGGTCATTAAGTCAACTATTTTTGAAATGGTTTCCTTAGATGTTGCCTTGCTTAAGTCTTAAAAAAAAAAAAATAGAGAGACAAGGTCCTGCTCTTTTGCCCAGGCTGTAGTACAATGGCACGAACATAGCTCACTGGATCCTCGAACTCCTCCTGCTTCTGCCTCCCAAAGTGCTGGGATTATAGGTGTGAACCTCCATGCCCAGCCACCTTGCTTAAGCATTGACAGCTTTTCAGCAGCTTATGTTTTAATGAAGACAATCGCTTTCCTTAAGAAAAATAATACTAACACCACCACCTCAAAATATAAGGAATTAAAAAAAAATCTGTTATCTGAACATAAACAACATACAAGTGGCCCACAGTCATTCCTCAAGATCCTTAGGGGATTGGGTCTAGGAGCCCTGTGGATAGCAAAATCTTCGGATGCTCAAATATCTCATAGAACGACATTTTTAAAAAAAAGAATGGTATAGTATGGGTATTTGCAATCTATCTCTATGTACATCCTCCCATATATGTAGACTTTAAATCATTTCTAGATTACTTATAATACATAATACAATGAAATGTTACGTAAATAGTTTACTTATTTATTTATTTTGAGACAGGGTCTCACTATGTCACCCTCAGTAGAGGGCTGTGGCATCACAGCTCACAACAATCTCAAACTCTTAGGCTTAAGTGATTCTCTTGCCTCAGCCTCCCAAGTATCTGGGACTACAGGTGCCCACCACAATGCCAGGCTGTCTTTTCGTTTTTTTTGGTGCAGTTGTTGTTATTGTCTGGGAGGCCCGGGCTGAGTTCGAACCCGTCAGCCCCTGCTGTATGTGGCCAGCACCCTAGCTGCTGAGCTACAGGCGCTGAGCCTATATGCTATTTTTATTTATATTATTTTTATTGTTGTATTGTTATTTTTAATTTTTGTTTCAATCTGCAGTTGGTTGAATCAGGTATTTCTAATTACCTAAATTTTCAAGCACTTATGGGGATACCTTATATCTTGTCATGTATGGGCTCTAACAGAGACAGCTTCAGTGTTGAGGATATTAAACCTCACACAAACCCCTTCCAAGGGTCTTCTAGGGTTCCTTTATTCAACAAATGAAAGTTCTTCCAGAAAATATTCTCCTGTTAGCCTTTACGTAAAACAGCTGTACAATCTGAGAAGCACTAAGGTCTTCCTATGCCTAAGCTGCAATTGACAGAAGGCACCTAACCAATAGAAGAGCTTCTAAGTCCATTCTGATTCTGAAGAGTATTAAGATTTTGATTATGGTCTGGCAGCTAAGTCCAACACAAAATGATTTGGGCTATGTGAGAGGAATGGATGACTTAGGAGGTAACACTCAGGATTTTTTTTTTTTTGAGATAGAGTCTCAAGATATTGCCTTGGGTACAGTGCTGTGGCATCACAGCTCCTCGCAACCTCAAACTCTTGGGATTAAGTGATTCTCTTGCCTCAGCCTCCCCAAGTAGCTGGGACAGGCACCTGCCACAATGCCTCGCTGTTTTTTGTTGCAGTTATCATTGTTGTCTAGTTGGCCCAGGCTGGGTTCAAATCCACCAGACTTTGTGTATGTGGCTGGCGCCCTACCCAAAGAGCTATGGGCACCACCAACATTCAGGATTTTATGAGCTTCTTGGCTGTTTTTATAAAATCTTCATTCTCTAAGTAATATAATATAGTCTCATAGTTCACACAAATTTAACTCTCAAAATTTTTAAGTGTCTCAGTTATAAGGCTGTTCCTAGTTTAGCAACTTCTAAAGTATCTGCTACTGAACTCACTCCTATGTTTCAGAGACAATGAGTCCATTTATAACCAACAATATAAAATCCCTAATTTGCATTTTTATGTTGCTGACATTCAAGCCAAAGTTTAACACGTGCAAGGCTGAGTTTAACAACTGGACAATAAAATAGAATAAACCTTAGTTAACATTCTATGCAAGCTACTAGGATAATGCTAGAGCATTTAGTACTTTAAAAATACATATTTTCTGGCTCAGCGCCTGTAGCTCAGCGGGCTAAGGCACCAGCCACGTACACCTAAGCTGCGGGTTCAAATTCAGCCTGGGCCCGCCAAACAACAATGATGGCTGAAACC